>JARVGP010000250.1:0-61464 GCA_029876185.1 Mansonella ozzardi | reverse complement strand
ATAATAAAAATAATAATAATAATAATAATAATAATAATAATAATAATAATAATAACAACCAATAGTAATAATAGTAATAGCAGTATTAAAAATAAGTAAAAATAACAATAACGAAATCGGTTCATTCGTGCGATATACTACAATGACAATAAACATGAACAAGGTAAAAGAATTTTTACATGAAATGCTTTTAAGCTAAGTAAAAAAAAAAAATATGTTATATCAATTACCTAATATGACATAATGCACCATATAAACCTTTATTCAGGCGACAGATGGCTACGCTTTCTTCTAAGCGCAGTGCAGAGCACATTAGGTTTAGAATATCTTCACTATCTAAAATGATAATATGTATGAGAGATTTAACAATACAATTACGATTACGGAATGGTAAGCAAAAATTGATATAACATACTCAATTGTGAGATAAGAAAATGATGCCGGGTGGTTGGCATATTCGCCAAATAATTTACAGGAACGAAACCAATTACTTCAACAACTGTGTTCCAATCATCATTGTCTACCGATGGTAACGTCTAAAATTCGAAAAGCTTGATTAAAATCGGAAACTACTACGAATTACTGTTTAGATTTCCTACTAGGAAAATACAATTTAATCACCCTAGTCAACATACCTTGAAATATGCTTTTAAAAAGCCACATTTTAACAAAAATGTTGGTATGGAGCATAAATCTTTTACAAGAGCATCACTATAACTGTCTGTGGTATCATAATCGGACAAGAAATACGGCATCCAAGATTGACTGTCTTCAAATTCAAATTCTTCCTTGAAACCTTCCGTTAGTACTAAAAAACTTTGTTTTTCGAGATAATATAATAACACAAATAAAATGTGACAGGAACGAGTAGACAAACTAAATACTGGTTCATGCTATGAACATTCATATAATAATGGCTGTGCAAGAACGCGCAATATTTAAACTTACAGGAAATAGCCCACAATCGAGCAATCTGATTCTCATCCGTTAAAGCTTCATCCAAAACACAAACAAATTTGACCGAACAGTTCGGCAGATGTGTCAAATTCACCTCCTCCTTGAATTATTGAAAGAAATTCTAATCATTGAAAACTCATATAAAGTTAAACGCATTGAAACTATTAAATCACGTTAATAAAAAAGCTTACCTACCGGAGTGAAAGTACATGCATCTGTGAATACTAGAAGAATGCTAGTTTCGTCGTCATTTTCCATCTTTACCAGTAAAAACAGCGAGATTAGGTCAGCTGACGCAGATACATCTATGCTACAAAATTCGCATCAATTTTTTGAAACTGATATGGATCTTCACTTTATAAATGAGCCTATGAATCCCAAAAATATATCCCAATCGAAATAAAACTGCGTAGTCTAGATAAAAACGACAGGTAGAACCATTACTAACTTGATGCTTGACCAATTAAGTGAATTCTACATATTCTCACCCTGTTCAGCCTAAGAAGCGAGGAGTTCTAGAAATTCAGCATAAATCGCCAGCTCAAATAAATGCGAAAAAAGTCATCGAGCTTCGCGTAAAATCAAAGGAAAATTACAAACCAACTCAAATTTTTTTCGGTATCCTCAGTGTTTCGCACGTCACATGGTATAAATTTTGAATTGTGTGAGAAATCGATCTGAAATACACTTCCCCGTCTCTTCCTATTCATTAAGTTTATCTTTAATTTTGGATCTTTCAGGTCGAATTTCCGTTCACACATCAGTAATCTATACGTATTTTATGCAAGAATTAAAACATCAGTTAGTAAGATTCCTTTTCACTATTAAACATAGACATTAATATTTGAAAAATATGAACAACATAAGAGACTTGAAAGAAACGGTCTGAAACAAATTCAACGAAAAAATCTAACTACGAAAAAAATTCAAAAAAACAGACCAATTTGATCTTGCGATCCATATCCAAGGCTTGGATTTTTTCGATAGTTTTTAAAACTAGCTGACAAGCAACGCTCAGTCTCGACATTTCACTGCTCTCGTTAACAGGTAATCGCATTGATAAGGATGAATCTACGGCCAAATACACCGTCATTTTTAAAAATACAGCAAATGAAACCGCCAAATACTTGCACAATCTATCCTGAAATGTCAGAATATCCGATTCATCAATGTTGCTTCAACTTCACTCAATTACGCAATCGAACAACTGAAATGCTTTCCCGGAATATATCTGGAAAAGAAATACTAACCCTACCCACCACCCACCTTCCGACAATCTTAATGATCAGTACTATAAACTTAGCGACGATTCTATTCAACATCGGCAACCATATGAAACTTTTTGGTCTCGCTCTTGGATATACCGCTGGATAAGTGTATCTCAACCGGAGGACCGTAGACTTCATTTCTGAATGTTACTGCTAATCTTTTCACCATTTCAAAATTTACATCGAATTATTGTTAAAGTTGCAAACTTTTAAAGGATACATTGCAACACACGTGGAGTTTATATCTGTATGCATCTATTGTGATATATGAACCCAACAGGGCAAATAGATTAGAAGGTCAGTAATTTCAAGAAAGAGTTTTGCTATGGAAAGAAAAATTTGCAAGCGAAAAATTATCTTAATTTTTAAATGGATTGTAAAATGTAAAGTAATCCCTTTGTGATTCTCTCCTGAAGTTGTATACCATTGAATACTCAAAAGAAAAATAGGACATATTTTAAACGATAATGTAGTAACAGGAAGCCACGTACAGTATATTTCGGAAAAGAAAAATATCTGCTAATAACCATTATACAATTATCATTTGTATAATGCTCATACAATGATAGCACGGTCAGGTTCAAATATTATGAGATTTAATTAAAACTGAAAATTTGAAACAAACTCAGATGATGCTGCACCTTCAGTGTATCAGTCATCCAATTACAGTAAAGTAGTGATGAAGGAGCATTACGATATCCTTAGTCGAGAAATCTAAAAATGTTTCAATTACTCAGCATCCTTTTCTTTATTATTTGTTTCACTCAGCTCTATTAATGTTGCCAGCAATAAATATTTTACAGAAATTGCATCAAATGAAATTCAAATTTCTATTGAGCATTAAAAATTTTTGCCTAACTGTAAAATGTCCATATTTTTTTTATTGATTTCATGTGATTTCATTAATTGTGTTAATTTGATTTTCCCCGGAATGAAATTCATTAATTTCTTAATGTATTAATTCTTTGTAATATGAAAAAGAAATGAGAAAAAAAAAAAAAAGGAAAATGAGAGTTAAAAAAGAAAAAGCTAAAGGGAGGGAGGAAAATGAAGGGGAAAGAACTGCAGTGAGGTGTACTTCCAAGGAATTACTTCCATCGCTTCAGAACTTCTTGGAAAAAGACATTCAAACAATTTGCTTGAAAGAAATTTTTTTTAACAAAAGTCTTTTGGCCTTCATTCAATTCTTCGGCCTCAAATTTATTTATTACCATTTCTTAGATAATTTAATTTTTGCAAATGAAAGGATAAGCGATGAAAATTGTAGGAAGGAGACGGAGAGCTGAGAGATATGGTAGAATTGCGCCTCTTTCTTCACATTTCTGCTTGGTGAATTCATATCTTGTCAGCTTCAGCATTCTTCCTAGCAAAAACATTGAACTAAAATGGAACTTCAATAACTTTTGCGTTCCATCGTCCCATGACATACACGCATGCACTTATAACTGCACTTCTTTCCATTTTCATCTTTAATTTTCGACATAATTTCGAGACTTGTTGAGATTTCTTGAAAATCTCATTTCATCTTTGGCGAGAATCTTTGACAATTTGTGTGACTCATACACCTGCCTTAACATATATTCTTTTCCCTTGTCACAGCAATCAGCAAAAAAAAGAACGAAGAAAAACTTAAAGCGACTGACGATTAAACTTAACAGATGATGTGTCATAAAAATAAATTTTTAACGAACTAAAGCAGATCGCTTATGCAAAATGGATTGGGTATGACTGATTCGATGAGAGCAGCGCAATTTCTTAATAGTATAAAGAAATGTATTTACGCATCTATTAATCGAAGGTTTGAAACTTGCTGCTTATGTCCATTACCTGAAAGAAAAGCTATTACCAAAACATGACAAAGCAGGAGACGAAAGGAGGAAAAAGAAGTAAAGGAAAAGCAACCGTATCCTCACTATTCTCATAATTCTTCTTATATGTCCCTCGTTTACCGCTTTGAATGAAATGATTCGGGAGAAGATTCCCGTCACTTCATCATGAAGAGGATAGATCAGTGACAGAGAGCATTCTTTTCTTAAAAATATCAATAATGCAGCAGCAGGACATCTTTACATTTAGTGTCCAACTTCGACAATCATCAGTATGCTGCATTTTGAAAAGCTGGCTTTTTTTGTCAAAATCTGTGATTCCCGTCTTTACTCGTACTACTGATTTATTTTTAAAATGTAAATTGCCATCACCTTTAGCATTCAAATAAAATTTAAAGCGAAATCTCCATTTTTTTTAAAAACAAAAAAAACATAAAAATTTGATGCTTCAGATCAGTAGACAAAAAAGAATCACTTCAGTACATGATAGCAGTAACTCGAAATTTTTTTAAACTCTCTTCCATACCTTCTCCTTTCCATCCTCTTTATGCGTTAATTGCATTTTGAGAACATGAGACAGAGCGGAAGAAACTGATCGGCGGATCAAAGCATCCAATATTTAAAGTAATTTTATATTAGTGATCTGCAAGATTATCATCGTATTGTATATCTGTAAGGTTATGTAATTATCAGTACATATTTATCAATAATTATCAGTATATCAACACGAATAAGACCATGTAATTACGGTCTTTTCTAACGCTAGAGCCGGACGAGGGACAATCTAATCCATTCACTTCGCTAATTTCGTTACCTCTTGTCAAATGATTACTGAAATACAAAATGACTGAGTTGTATAGATATCACTTGCAAGAGCAATCTAATCTCAGCAGATAATAAAGTATTTTTGTTCACGATTAAAAAGGAATCAATTTATTTTCTTTACTGGCTTTTTGGTGATTTTGAATTAACAATATGCAGACATGATTTCAAAAGACCAACAAAACTGCTTGCTTGTGTTGCTCATGATTAGCCGATACCGAAGAAAAAGTAGCAGTCATCAGAATTTTGCAAAAAAAGAATATTTTCAGTCAACAATTTAAATTATTTGTTTATATGACAGAAATTGTTCTTTTCCTTTTTTTTTTATTAAAAATATCATTGTGAACAACTATAAATTTGTTTGTTGAACAATCTTATTGCATTATCAGTAAACTAATAAATTTGGTTCAATTTTTGATTATGATTAAGGTGTAATAGAAGAAGCTTGTTTATTCTGTAAGTCTAAAAAAATCTTTTTTAAGAAAAAAGAATTATATTAAATTCTTTTTGTTGGTTGTGCTCTATAAAATTTATATTTGTTGAACTTTATTAAAATACCGTAAAAATTTAGGTTAATGAATATTACTTCGTTTTCCTCCATATAATAAGCTAATCGATTTGTTATCCTCTTTCATTTTTATATCTCAACTATTGTAAAAACATTTTACATCAGTATCTATAATTCGATTATTTTCGGCTATAATTATTTCTGATTCTTTACCATTGCTCACATAAAATGTAAATTCAAGAATATTAAAAAAATTAGCTCAATGAACACTGCTTCGTTTTACTCCATATGCATTGTTCAGCAGAAAAGAAAAAAAGGAAAAAAAAGCTAACTATTTTAGTTGTAGGATTAATGCTACGATGCAATATGCAAGAGGTTCACGTCGATCTATTCCTGAATATTTTAAAAGGAAGTGCACTGGCGCTTTTGGTTATTTGGACCATTGCTGCCAACATACTTGTATTTGTTGTACTCTATAAAAATCCACATCTTCAAACCGTACCTAATCTACTGGTACTCATTCGGTTCCATCTTTGACAAAATTATTACAATTTAGAATCGAAGTTCGTATAGTGTCACAATGAAATATTTGCAGGTTGGCAATCTTGCCTTCAGTGACCTGTGCCTTGGGGTCATCGTGCTGCCTCTATCTTCGGTCTATGCAATTGCCAATGAGTGGCTTTTCACATCGACACTTTGCGTTGTTTTTGTATCAGGCAGGTTTGTTTTCACTATAATTGGCAGAATGATAGTTTATTATCTTACAACAACTTTAAGATCTATGATATGAGAAAAATCAGTCAACTGAGTTGTGTTCGGATATCAATCTGAACTGTTTACGCGTTGCTATTTAATCTATTTTCAGGTATCCTTCTAAATATCTATTTTTGAAAATTTTTCAATGCGAATGCCTTTACAGCAAAATAAGTATTTTCACTGTAATCTGTTGTGTTTTGTGCTTCATTTTTTTGTTATTTATATGATCAAATATCTTCACATTTATTCTACACTTGACATATTTTTCGATTTCATAAACCTGTAAAAAATTCATCCATGAGTATTTTATTATAATCTGAACATTTCATTATTGAAGAATTAATCCGACAGACCACGTTTTGTACAAACTTATATTTGAAAGTTTTTTACTTTCAACTAGACAAATATTGCAGCAGATATTTTGTGTTCCACGGCTTCTATCTGGAATATATCCATTGTCGGTCTAGATCGTTACTGGGCTATAACCGCGCCAGTGTCCTACATGGCTAAACGCAATAAGCGTACAGCAGCTTTCCTAATTTTGTCTGTTTGGTTTTCATCGGCTTTGATTAGTTTAGCTCCATTTTTCGGATGGAAGCAGGCAAGCACTCATTTCTTTTTCTGCACAGTCGCTTCAAAAGACTTTACCCGTTACCGAGGTCAAAAGTCTAAACAGTAACACTGTATGCTGAAGCTTTCCAGAAGACTATGAAAATATCACTTTATTTTACCTTACACATTATGAAATAAAGATTTTCTAGAGTGAAATATCACATCGTGTTAAATTTATGTAGCAAGTGATGGAAACATCATCAATGCAACTGCATATTGCAGTTTTGCAAAAATTTTTTGAATTTAATGCTATAAATCATCGAATTCACAAGTACAGCCTTTAGAGTTTTCAGGATCTTCTACGAATTCGTAATTAATGAGGGAAAAGAATTGAGTTAACGAAAGCCACCTGAACTAATAAATTTTGAGTTTTTTACATCATCATTTAGCTTCATACTGTGGATGTTTAAAAACTCGCAAACGTCATAGACTTGAGGTTTTTCTAGATTTCAGTTTAAATTTCACGATTGTTACTCGTGAATATTAATAGGCAGCAGCGCACAGAATCCTCAGCAGTCCTCCACTGTATTTATCTCTTTACTTGCTTAACAACAAAATCACATCTCATTTCTCGAAATTTCTCAATAAAATTTTAATTAGCCTACTATTTACAGATTGCGGAACGGGGTAACATGATAAAGGTGAACGGTACCTGGCAATGCGTATTTTTGGATTTACCGTCATATACTATTTACAGTGCAACCGGATCGTTTTTTATACCTCTAATTATTATGTTCTTTGTTTACTATAAAATTTACCAGACATTTGCTAAACACCGTGCTCGTCAGCTATACAGACAACAGGTTTTTAAAAAAATATGTATATATGTAATAAATATGTAAAAATATATATTAAAAAATATATATTTCTTAATAAAAAAAAATAAAAAAATATATATATGTAATAAATCTACAATATCTTTGGAATGAAAAAAGTATTGTAGGTAATTAAGAAACATGTTGAATCAACGATTTTGCATGATCTGAGCAATGTGTCACTTATCGTTAATAAATCTGCTAGAGAAAGGGAGGAAAATGAAGGAAAAGGTTAAATTTATTACTATTTGATTACAACGAGATGGCTGGAATATACTATCGAAAAAGTAAAAATAAAATTTTTCGCAGTGCTTTTGATAGAAATATTCCATATTTAAGTGTGAATTTAATTTTTTCATTTTTTACTAAAAACTAGAATAAAATTTGTAACTAGCATAAACAACGGTCTCATTTCGTGTATCTTTATCTTAAGCATAAATATACAACATCAAATGTTTTCAGTGCCTCAAAGCTCAATCATGAGATTAATTTTTTGGAAATTTAAAATTAACAAATTCAGTTCACAAAAACGATTGTCTTAAAAAGCCAGTTTCGAAACTGAGTGGATGGCTAAACAAAGCTTAAAATTTATAGTGCTTTTATAATATTGCTTTAGTAAATAATTCCACTCCGAATATTTGCAAGCAATTTGTTCGACCAATATGCAAGAAATGTGAAGAGTGCGTCAATGATGCAGCAAACGAATTCAATCATGAAGAAGTGTGCATCACCAAAATTGATGCCGTTTGTTTTTCGTAATTTCCATAGTAGTAATTATTTAATTGAATGATAAAATATTTAATTTGTGATGAACTCAAGCATTTATTTACATAGAATATGTTGGTATAGTTTCTTAAAGTTCCACTTAGTCTTCGAATTCCCGAGCCATTAATATTGCCGAAATTTTTCGGTATTTTTATAACAAAAAGATACATAAAAAAAAAAGCGAATCGTAAAGTACTCCATTTAACGTTTTTCCTTTTTTTTTTTTTAAATCTATTTCCTTTTATTATCCAGTTCTTAATACTTTCTATAAAAAATGTAGGACGTTAATATTACTTACGAAACCTCAATGAATTTCTGACAATTTGCGCTTTCTTTCACAAATTGTAAACAATTTTAATGAAATCAGGAATCAAACAAAAGGAATGTTTTGCAAGGTACAAAATGCCATAAGGATCAAATAACAACAGTAATAACAGCAGAAGCAAAGACAGTATTCACAAGAACAATCAGTGACACTGCAATTGTATGCAAAAATAGCATTTCGAAAGGGAAGGAGGAATCAATGAAATCGTTTTCTTGCGGCAAAACTGAAATAAGCAAAATGCATTTGGTGCACTCGCCTAAAACCGCATCAAACTCAAAAAGAAATGAGAAGAGGCAACATCACTTGAAAAGGTATCTAATATTTCAATCTAAAATTTGAACATAAATGAGAACATATGCAATATATTTGTTAAATATGAAATAAAAGAAATCAGTGAAAAGAAAATAAATGAACGGAACTAGAAGGACATCAAGGACTGATGAAACATTTATAATAAGAATGGCATTACTAGATGGAAAGCCATACCTTTTACTTTATCAACTTTTTTTATTCATTGTCATAAATCCTAGATCACAATTATCTGAGACAAACTCCAGAGATTTTTCAGTTTGCTAGAAGTTTTCCGAAATATTTCGAAGTTTCCTGGAATATACGAACATTGGGCAACATTGAGTTCGGAAAATTATTTGTAACAAATTTTGAGCCAAACTTGTTTATTTGCTGTTTGGCTGTAATCTAGTTTGAAAAATATCAAATAAAAATTCTCAAATCAAATAAATCATTTTCCTTTTCTCCACTTACAGGAAGAAAAATTTGCCAGGTGTTTTGCAACACAAACTAAAAAAAATTTCAACTGCCAAAGAGCGTCGAGGTGCGAAAGTTTTTGGCATTATTTTAGGTTGTTTTGCAATTTGTTGGACACCATTTTTCATGTAAGCAATTTTCTTAAAAACAAAAATAACAACACAGTTCACTATTGCATTGTGAATATTAACCTTTAGCATTCATATTTCTTTAGAAATTTGTTAAAATTATTTAGGATGTTTCCTGCAATAATTCGATTTCAAAAATAAATTCGATTTCGACTATTTCTGATTTTTGGTAAATTGACTGCTATGTTTTTACAGACTGCCATTTAGAGGATTTCGTTTTCTAGCTCATGTTTAAAAAAATTTTAAACTTTTAGAATGTATATATTGGTACAGTTCTGTTCATCGTGTCCAATTGATCCGCATATATGGATGTTTATCACTTGGCTGGGATACAGCAATTCGGCAATGAATCCAATCATTTACACGGTATGCACGAACTGCAAATTCCTTTTCATTACGTAAGGACGGAAAGCACAGGCAATAACAGTTAAAATTTTTATACATGAAAAACCTTTCTCCTAATTCCAGGTTTTTAATCACGATTATCAAAATGCTCTAAAGACATTATTTCGCGGAAGAAAGCAACGAACAGTACGGGTAAAGCGATAGAAATTTCAGAAGCTTTATTCAGGTTAAAGAGCAACGGAGTATGACGGGAACGTAATATCATGCTATGGCAGTGATCTTGATGTCGCCATTTCAATTTTTCCGCATGACAATTAACTGCCAATAACTGTGATGACAGAGGTTGCATCAAACCGTTTTATTGTTCATTAAAAACTCATAGCATTTTACAATCAAAATGCTTTTTAAATGACATTGTAAAGAGGAATATTAACTGAATTAACCAAATCATTTTGAAAAGAAACGAATCCTATAATTATCACGAATTTAATTTTGCAATCAACATGTCAAGTTCTTTGATTTTTTCCGCACCAACTCGGCAGCAATCACCTACCACTTTCATACCAAAATCCTTCCACTTCATTAGCTGCATCATATCAGGAAAGATGCATGTGCCATTTCTCCATCTGAAATGATATTTTGCATTTACATTGAAAATAACAGTTTCAAATTCACTGCTTAAAAGAATCGTGCTTCTCAACGAAGATTATTGATTAATTAATTGTTTATCTACAAGAAATTCCGCTTCTTATTTTACGAATTAATCTTATCAGTGATAAACAGTGAAAAAATCTCGAAAGTAAAATGCCACAAAAGACAATTTTACATAAATAAAATTGCAAAAAAAAGTGCAACATTTTTGTGCAACGATCATACACATTTTCACTGTTCGGACAAACAATAAATGGTAACGAACTGACTGAGGTACTAGCAGATTGCAGCAGCGGGATTATGTAATTTGGTGATGTGCAGTTAATTCCTGAATTAAATCTCAGAATTCAAAAATTTCCCTAGAGAAATTTTCTATATCATTTCAATACAGTAGCAAATTTTGCGAGAGGAAAACTTGAGGCGAACATCCCTATTCCAAGAATGCTGGGATGATGTGAAATTCTGTCCATACTTTTGCAGAAACTTTCATTGTGATTGGTTTGTTCACCATTCTGCAAAGACCAGCCTATGAATTAGATTATTTAACAGTTTAGATTAACCGAACATTCAGTTCGCAAAAATGAAAGTAACACAATTCAGTTTCAAAATATTACTGAATCCAAAATCCACTTTACAAGAAAATTGCATCCAGAAATTGTACAGATAATCAATGGCATTCAGTGTTTTTAGTATAGCCACAGCCTCCTTGTATGATGGAACTGTCTCATAAGCTATAATTTTAAGACCAGCTTGAAGCAGTGGTATATGATTTTTTGTATATGAGAATCAGCTAGAATCTTCAATAAGCTAATCTCTATTAGTGCACAATTAAATACTTTCACGTATATCAAGCTTTGTTATAATTAATTCCAACTTTTTCTTGAATTCAAATGATAATTCATACTTGTTCTGCAAGCCATCAATATAATGCCCATTATACTCGGAAAATCATTAAAAATTACAGCGTATGGTCCTACTGAACCAGCTATCTTTACTTTTTCTGATGAAGAAGATTCATCAACTGCCTGCTATGCCAGTGAAACCAATTTCTGTTTTAAAAAAATACAACAATACTTTAAGTTAATCATATCACAATTTAAATTAATGACATGAAATATGACAGTTTCGAGTACTTCAAACTTATGTCCATTTTAAATTTAATTGATATGCGAAATTCATAATGAATTCCACAGGTATTAATAGATAAAAGCATATGAGTATTGGTAGTATCAGGGGTTGATGATCCAATGCCACAAACAAGGGAACACATATTACTCGCAAAGCAAGTTGGTGTTAAGCATATTGTGGTATACATAAATAAAGCTGATGTTGCTGATCACGAATGATTGGTTTGGTGGAGATGGAAGTCAGAGAACAAAGTTCTTACTTTCACGGACAATATGGCAGCAGTTCTTATCATACCAAGTGAACCATCATTTTATTATGCAAGCTTAATAAGTATATCGCTGCCAGCTTTGATGAATCTAAATGATCATTATAATGTAACAATGTATTTTATAAATATATTTAAAAAGAGGGCAAATAACATACAGGAAAAATTTAAAATTTAAAAAACTGCATATTCACACTTCAGAGTTATACGTGGAAATGTCGATTCAAACATCATCATTGAAATACACCCTCAAATGTGTGAAACCGTCAAAAACGTTATGCACACATAATCTTTAGTAACACCAAAAATCAAACTTAATTTAATATATGAAAATCTTATATTTTAAGTATCTGTACTTAAAATATAAGATTCGGTTTATCAAACAATGATGCACAGCTTCAAAGTGAATTATTCTGCAACATTCTTGTATTGTTCTTTCTAGTTTCATTTATAATCGCAATGACTTGTTTTATATTTTGCAAAAATGGTAGTATTCATAATAATTTAATTGAACCTACCTGCACTTTTTTTTTGAATCTTTAACAATAAAAACTAAGATAAACCTTAAAAATTTATTCATATAGATGAGAACAAAAAAACAAATTGAGAAAAACAGTTTGGTTCGGATTCCCTTAAGATATTGTGGATAATTCTTAAAAAATATTCTATAAATAAACAAGAAATAGAGGCAAATTAACTTATTTATTAATTAATTCAGAGTACTTAATTTCAGTGCTGTAATTAGATGCTTCTATATGAATAAATTTAAAATGTGTGTAAGATCAGCTCAATGCCAAACAATCCAAAATTTGAATTTTTTTGAAATGTACATGTACTCCTTCTATAAATAAAAAAAAACTGATGGAAAATTAAAAGCTAAATCATTTCAACTAAGTGTTCCGTAAACACTGTATCTTGCATACACAATTAATTGTTCGCTACCTTTTATATTCAGAGAATAACATTCTATAAAATGACAGTAACATTTCCTAAAATTACCAGTACAAAATGACTTGCTACATAGAATAAATGAATCCTGAATCCTGCGAATCCGGATTAGTGAACTGAGAAAACGAAATGATATTGCAGAAAATGAACTCTGTGAATAAAGCGTAAGTATTCGCTTCCATGAAAGCTGTTGCATAAATCAATCATTGGTAAACTGAAGTCGAGTGAGATCAAAACTGAACCGGATTATCATCAAAACTGATAGCAGGATAAAAGCGAGAAATATAACGAAAACGGAGAGTGGTGAAATCAACGGAATGGGACAGTTTTAAAGATTGGAGAAACTAACGGAAATTAAGTTTGGCGTTGATGAACAACTAAGAGAGAGGAATGTTGTGAGAAAAGAGAGACGTGAAAGGATACAGGTAACCTTACGAAAAGCAATCGAAAATGATTGGGGATATGTTTATTTCTGGGATCAATCGTATTCCATTCGGTAAGAATAAACATACGAAATTTCAGGACCTATCTTGAACATGATAACAATGGAAGTGTTATGAAGTTCAAGCCTTGTCAAACTGGTTCAGTCTTTCGCTTGTTGAACTTTTTCTGTCTTACTGTGTCAAAATGATAAGAAAATGAAATGGTAGTTCTGAGGAGACTTCATGTTTCGACTCAGTACGAATTTGCGCATATGTCCTTATGGACTTTCGAAATATGCATAGCACCACGACAATCGATGATCGCTTCAACGGAGATTGAAAAGAAAGATAATATAACATAAAATAAAAGTCAAGCTAAGAAGTTTCTTGTTATTTAACCGTGCACAATTTTGATAAACTACTGGGACCAGGCAATCGATGAATCAACTGATTACTGGTTGTTTTTGGCGCATGAACGATTTTATCAACATAAGTGAGTGAATGACACATACCCTACAAGATAATTGGAAACAGCTAATAACAGTAACGACGAATAAAATTAATAAAAATAAATCTTACCAAGTATTTTATATAATTTTATATTTCATTCTAAAAATGTTTTCTATTGTTTCCCTCTTTTATATTACTAATTATAAACTTATCTATAGCAATTGAATACAGCGAGCAATTGAACTGAGCGGAACAGTTCAGGCCTGATTTGAGATGTCGATATAAGATTCTATGTCTATGATCACTGAATCAAATGGTAAACTAGATTAATTCGTGGACTTCTTGTGCAAAATGATATCAGTAAGCTTTTCACAACATGAGCCAAAAAAGACAATAACATACAAAGAAATGTCTTGAGCTTCATTCAATTAAATAATGGATAAACAGAATGCCCAGTGCGCTAATTAAATACAAGCTGATTTTACATATTGTGATACGTAAAGCAATGAGATCATCAAATAACAACACTGAATTTTTCTTATCACCCGGAAGGACAGTTCTCACATATTAACAAACTTCTTTTTTTTTTATTAGAGTATGCGAAAAGAAATACTGGAAAAATATTGAAATTCTAAAACTAACAATAAAGAAAAGTTGATTTTTATTCCAAAACTACGAAATTCTGAAACGACGATAAAACAAACCTCCGTTAATGAAGAAAATTTAGGGCAAATTAAGAATAGCGTTAGAAATTCATCAGAAAAACAATTACACAGAAAAACATTCGTTTACGAGAAATATCATCTTGATAATATTGTTCCCAGCAATAACAATTCCGAAGTTACTCATCGGTCCTGAGAAGCTTTTGAGGAATGTTCATTTATGCCAAAGATGCAGATTTCTATCAGACTGAGCGCAGTGACTGATCATCAAACGCTTGGGCAATTAATATCCAAAAATGCTGCAAATTTCGAGATTTACAAACTGAAGGAAATTTAATTGAAAATTCATTTTAATTAATCGAGGTCTCCCGTTTTCTCAAACAGAATTCGATTGCAGTGCAGCAATTCAAGCAAAGCTATCAAGCTGTCATCACTTTTCAGTGTTTTTTGGGGAAGTAAGACTTAATATTTCAATTCTGACGCATGTTCGAATTTCTATACTATAAATTTCTAAACAATAAGTCGCAAATGCCGTACCTGAATTATAATGAGACGCAGTACATCCATTTGCCGCATCAACTGCTGTTTGAAACTCCAGATTAGGCAAGCCTAGCACAGCAAAATCATTATCAGCTGAATGAAGTGGGTACCAGCGCGACGTGCCATCCAAAACACATGGATCTGTAGAACACTTTTTTTCTTCAATAATTAAGACCAGTAAAACGTGTTTGTTATTATAATTTTCTGGCCTTTTCTATCTATAAATTTCAAGAAGGACATTAATACGAAACATTCAAAGCCAGTCAAATTACCAGAAACGCAACCAGAGAATAGACAGAGAAAAAAGTCTAAATGGTATTAATCCAAACTGTACACAATCAAACCATTTGAAGTTTTATTTTCTAATACCTTCTAACATAAACCAGCATATGAAAGGCACTCATGATATTAAACTTACCTGAAAGACTAATGACAAGTTTTCCTAAAGCGTTGTTAGTGTTAAGTCTATCGTAGTCCCACACCGTAAATTCCAAGTAATGGCTGTACAATTCATGAAACGGTATTGAATATTCCAGTGTTTGATCCCATACTGGATCTGAGCTATTTGGCACGAATTTAGTTCGACGCTTGCTAGATACTCTAAAAATTAAATGTCTAACGTATTTATAATTCATTGCATTCCTCAGTGAATTTTTGGATATTCTGAGAGAGAAGATTTGTTTAGAAGTGATAAAGAAAGCATCAAATTGCAGACTCCGCAGATTACTGCAGCAGTATTTACCTTCTTCCAGGTAACAAGTAGACCTTCACGAAAGGATTCGGATAAAATGTCACATTGCAATATTGACGACATGCAAGGCTCTTAGCCGAAAGCACTGTCACCATAAGTATTGATGTCGACCGGTTATATGCTAAGGCTATGTTCAAATAACCCAACGTATCCGGCTAAAAACAGAATACAAGCAAAAAAAATTTCCCAAAAAAAAAATCTAAAAAATAATGCTTTTCAATATGTATTTAAAATGAACAGATTACTATGAGAGTTCATAATTATCACTAGCTAATTTTCGAATTGGATCAACAATGTCTTGATCTTTTACGTTAAACATGAGCATTGGTCTCCCCAATTTTCATTTTTCTGCTGCCAAGTTAAAAAGTCCGTCTAAATGAACTGACTAAACTGATATAGCATCTTGGTCAACCATTTATTTCAAATCTTTATTCGTTGAAAATTATTCTTTGAAACTAAAAATATTATTTGCAGTCTGCTGTATCATGATTGCTCTAGATGAAAATTAGTCGAATATAACACTGACAGACTGAGTAAATTGGATAATTATGTCATTAAACTAACTTGCTGAATACAGGAAACATGGTTACGCGACTGTAAAGATATCCTTTTACCGTTCAATGATGGCTTCAAAGTAGCATAAGGATATGAGGAGAGAGAAACTTGTCCATCTGCACAACGATGTGCAGGTACTGGAGGAGCCTCCGATTTCTGTGAGTGATCGAATGTTTCGTCTGTTAAAAGTTTTTTTAAATACGTTTTTGTAAAATACTATCTACAACCGAATATTTTTCAACAAGAAATCCATACCATGTTTTCGTTCTTCTCTGCTTTTTTGCTTTTCAACGCTTTTGCTTCTTCCGAAATTGTTCGACATTATCTGCATACTGCTTATCGGTTTGCTTGAAAATCAAAACACTGTTAACCAAATCCATGAGAAACTCTTGTGCTAATCAACCGAAATAATGTTCCTAATAAAATTTAAAAGACATAAAATGTCATCAACCTAGCAACAACAACTTCAATTTCACCACGACTAGCGGCTATCACTTGCTCCACTTCCTCAAATGTTTTTCCAGTTAATAGTACACCATTCCATTCCAGAACACGATCTCCTAAACAGGATCATCAAACATATTTCCATCGAATCTTCAAAACGCATTGCATAATGTCATGAAATGAAACTAATGAATTTTTTTTTTTTTTTTTCATTTTAAATATAATGAACAATTCCAGGTTTACCATGTTCGTTTTCTTTCAAGGGAAAAGTAGAACTGGAAAATCTACTTCACTCCTTTTTTGACACTGACACTGCTTCATTTCTGACACGCGATGAAGCAGTCAGTAAATTAATGATGGTTTGGTAAAGTCTAAAGGTGTTATACAGCTATAGCCAAGAGAAGTCATTATATGTCGACGATGTTTACAATATCTGTGATCTGACTGTACATGTTTTGTTATCATGTTATTATGTTAATTAATATATTGATTGTTATAATACTTTAATTAATCACTGCTCGCTAACACAGTCGAATATCTCATCTTGTTTAAAAATGTTCAGGGCATGCGATGCTGCACATTCATTATCATTTATTTTGAAGCACCCAAATTAATTTTGAAAAAAACAAGCTCTAAAGGATTGTAAAACTTTTCAAGGACATATTTTTGACTACTACCAATTTCCACTGGTAATATGATTTGCATATGAAAACTCATGATTTCCAAATTTTAACCTTCCTCGATCTCGCCTAATGTTTCTCGAGCTTTCCTGCGATTTACTGCCGATACGAAAGCTGCAAGTTCACCGTTCGGGAGTTTTTTACCACCTATTACTCCAACTCCTATGTCTGAAACACATCTATTAAATTTCTGTTAATAGCAAATTTTAAGTTTTGGAATTTAAATTTCATTTATTCATTTTAGCAATTACTTTGCCACGCAGTCTAAGTTTCGTCAAATTTTTGTAGATTTCACTTTCAAAGGAGCCAAACTGCCAAAAGATCTCCGTAGTGGAACAAACGCTTATTACAATATACTACATTTTGTTTAATAATGACGCAAAGAGGCTAAAAAATTTTGGTTTTTGATATTTCAAAATTAAAACCATTGTAAATATTGGTGTCGTGATATTTGCGTGTTAGGAGAATCTTCTTAATGTTTGTTGGACAAACCCCGTCGCGTTGTGTTATGACATCAGCTGTTTCATCGATATCATGGGATGATTGCTTCCACTGACTTCCAGTTGGTTCTTTTACCTGTAAGTATTCCAATTAAACACAACAACTTCATAAAATCATAAAGAAACTGTAACTAATTGTCAGGCAGATTAAAAAGAGATTAGACTACTACTTCGCCAGTTATTTGACAGTTTCAAAAAATAACTTGCATAACAATTAGTCTGAAACCGTACAGATGCAGTAGTTTGGAACACCCTTCATTTTTTGAAAGATCACAATGTAAATATTTGATTTGCTGTAATGAAATTTGAGTACTGTTAGATTGCGTAAACCCACTCCAATATTTCTGGGCTTCTTCTATGAATTTAAAAAGAAAAAAAAGAGATCTGAGAGTTTGATTTAGTGTTATTAAGCTTTGGGTACTTTTTTGAAGTAAATTATCGTCCAAAGTGCCTGTTACAATTCTGAGCATTGTAGATTAGAAAACTTGCTCGAAGGCTCTTAAATTAGAATATGGTCATGTTCCTACGGTACAATAGAAACATACTCGATTTCTGCGCTTCTTTCTGCCATAGCGTCTGAGGCTAGACACGTGACTGCAATCGCCTGAATGAATATGTCAGCTGAGCAGTTAAATTTAAAAGCACGCATGGAAGTCAACAAAGTGATACTTGTTGAAAATGAGAAATGCGTGATATAAACTGGCTGAACATTTATTGTGGCCTTGTTTTTGGAATTGAAATTAAATTTTTATCTGAACCCAACTTTTGCAGATTTTAACCTTCCCTAGAAATGTATAAATTACTTTTGGAATAAGTTCATGTCTACTTTGTCCATTTTTGTCAAATGAAATGTAATTTCTCAGAGGAATATTCTTTGCTTTTTTGAAAAGTTAAATAAGCATGGGTTATTTGTTCTGTTAGACCATGAAATTTAACAGCATTTTAATTCAATTTCTGAAATACAGTTCCAAAAATACCTAATTAATTCTCTACATTTCTCATTTTCCAACATAATGAAATTATAAAATTAATTCTACCAATCTGAAATTGAAATGTTACATTGCAAAAATCTCGATTTAAAACTATGAATTTCAACAGATGCACAGAATAAATACAATCATCATAATGCTTCCTTTTATCAAAACGAATAAGTAACTATACAGTGATGACAGCTTTGGTGCAATATTTGACCGGCCCAAATATTTCGCATTATTGATAAAAATACAAAAATCATCGCAATAAATCAAAGAATAACTTAAGCGGCTATGGTGCCTTACAAAGTTTCCTTTTTATACAGAATTTAAAAAAACTTTTTTTTTTTATTCACAAATGAAATAAATTACGAGAAAAAGTCATTATACAACGATTAATTTCATGTCAGCACATGAGGATTCGATTAAAATGTGCGGAATTGGGGTGTAATATTGTTCTCAGCCCCTAAACACCGTAATATAATTTTAATATCACATCCCATCAATGTTCCGCAATATATGCTTATTTTCCAATTGCAAATTGTGGGATTACAAATTTCTAATAGCTCTACAAATAATTTAAACTATGTCTATGATCGAATCACACAGTAAGTAAAACGTTCATTTTTACAATTGAGAATCTTAGCTTTTCAGCCGTCTTGAAAATGTTGAGTTCGTGGGATATGAAGACTGTTTAGGATTCACTTTATTTCTTTGGGACTGAAATTTGTATCTGTAGCACGTCATTTTGAACATAAACTCCGCCAGTACCATCGTCTTCCTCAAATTCTAATTAACAGTAAACCCCTACGTTCATTTAATTGAACTCAACATTTCCAAATATTTCTGAAAGGAATCAGCACTCATTCTTTATCTTCTGAGGATAAAATTCTTCCGCGCTGTAGATTGAATAGTACTTACTGGCTTACTTTTCACATTACTGAGACATCATAAAAAGTATTGGTGAGACAACTTTTTTTGTAATCAATCACTCGCTCATTGATCAAAAACTGAACCAAATAATAATTCAATACTTACAATGAGGAATGTACAGCCAATCCAAAAGTTCCAATATTATTTCAGTAGACGAATAAAACAAAACGAAAACAAGTTAGATCCACAAACACTGCCATACAGAATGCAAATGTAGAACAACTTGAATTTTTATGAATCTTACGAATTAAAATTAAGTTTACGTTTATTTAGATTTATATCAATAAACGAAGATTAAATTATTTTCTCGAAAAGAAAATAAACAGTTAAGTAACATGAAACATAACGACAAAATACATTAATTCTAAACTCTGTATCCAAAAATGACACGGCTATAATAAACGCTGTATATTTTCAACAATATAGGTCATAAACTCTTTTAACTTCTCTGCAGTGACTAAAATTTCTTTAAGAATTTTAATTAATTTTCTCCACGGTCATGGTAAACTACTTACTAGATCTTTTCCACAGATAATAAAAATCCTAAAGATTGGAAAAAATCTAACTTGAAATACCTACTTTTGAACAGAGCTTCTAAAAATCGATCCTTTATTGAATCTTATCTACAAACGCTCTTTCTGTAGCACAATTCACTGGAAAGTGGGAAGTCCAGGCAAATCGCAAAAAATGAAGGCAAAAGACAATCTGGCGAAGCTGATTCACTCTGAAGAGAAAGAATTACAAACATTCTGAAAAGACAGAACTGCAGAAATTTTCACTATCGTATACTGAATAAGCAACAAAACAACATAACAAAAAACCTATACATTGCTTTTTAAAGCTTCGTTTTCTTGGCGATAATAATCAGCTGCACCACAACAGAACAAAAAAACTAAAAGTCAAATGTTTTCACAAACATGCAAAATTAATGCGACGTTTAAGACTAAAAAGAAGATCCATTCCAAACATCAGTGCTTCTACAGGTCGCAGAAATGGTCGCGACCTTCACGATGGTGACAGTAGTAATTCACTAACGTATTGCAGTCCCCTGTGATGCTGAAACCAATAACTTAAAGTCCTTAATATATCGTAGATTTTAATGTCACAATTCTGTTCAATATTCCAATCTTACACACTTAAAATTACGAACTGGAAAAATGGTTGAAACATTAATAAATACTGGCCGATTTCAAAACAGCTATATATTAAAGCTGCCATATCCCAAACATTAAAAAAAAAAATTGAACTAAGCACTTGGTCTTCTGATAAGTCGATAACGAAGAAAAAAAATCGTAAAAATCCACATTCTCAAATCCCCTGGAAATAAGTAATCCAAAAAAAGTAATGTTTAAACTCTTATTGCTCGTATTTCCTCTTCTAGTGCTCTTTCTCCCTTAAAAATTATCAAAATAATTAAATTTTAGCATAATATCTCCAGATCAATAACCGTCATATAAACAGTAAATACTATGTACAGGAAACACTGATTTCATGGCTATATTGGATTCCATAACATTTGCATAACCAATGAATATATGAGCATTAGATGAACGAATAAGATATTAATAACAAAATCCTGGTGAAGATAGTAATATCCAGTTTCTGGCATCATCAAGTTTGAAGATCATGAAGTTGAAAGATGAAATACTATAGAAAAAAATCAAGATGTTGAAGCGATTGTACCATGAAGCAAAAATCTCATAACGATGCTCAGGAGAATCATTAGTATACGATGATTTTAAACAAGCATAAAATGACAAAGATCATTAACGGATTCGATGAGAAATTTGAGGAAGAAGCTGGTATTAGCTGCCATAGAGTAATTAAACTGAGACTGCATAAATTATAATCCTTATAAATGGAAGACTTTAACAGAATCTAGCAGATGAAATATTCCTCGATGTTTTCTCGACGATATTGACCAATAAAATTTGAATTTTGTTCTATAGAACCTCGAAACAAATGGAGGATATTGTCAAAACCATTGATTTTGCAGAACGTTTTATATGTAAAGTTCAGTTTTGATCCTATGAATACATAAGTAAGGTGTCACCATTACCGTAATGTTGCGGACGCATAGAACGTTGATTGTTCAGTGATGTGTACATGCGATTCAGAGCATCTTCTTTTGGATAAACAGCATCGTAACTGTTCATTGGTGTATTTCCATTGGAACAAGCTCTCACAACATGACTAGGTTGTTGAGAGGTCAACTGATAGTTATCCGTAGATACGAATGGTTGATTTGGCGAATAAGGCTGCTCACCAACACCCAGATAACGGTTGTCTGCGTGATATTGGGTTGAATGAGGAATATAATAAGGATAGTGACTTCTTACAGCATGACTCCTGTACGAAGAGTCTCGCAACTGATGAGCAGCTCTATCCCGGTAATAATTGCCATATTCGGTAACGTAATGAGACGGTCTCGAGCCGTAGTCTGTGTCGTTTCTGCTATATACCTGACCGAGAAGAGGTGGAACTCCAGGATAAATATTCCGCGCCTGAGGAAAGTGGTTTGAATGATGATAATGTCCCATTGCATTATTACCAAGTATGCTATTATTTCCGTAAGAAAGTTGCGGACTCCGAGACCAGTTTTCATAATTATCACTTTGCACAAAAGATGGGAAATTTGCGTAAAGATCTGGAATAACACGGTGTGGAACTGGTTGCTTTGAATATAATGCTGAACCAACCTCTACAGAAGGCACTGGATCCTCATAGTCCACCATGGATGGTATTTGATTACTAGCGGTAAAGGATTTGTATCTAGGTGTACAGTAGGGACGTTTTTTGGCTTGATTGAGATACATCTGCTCTTCCACTGCATAACCGCTCTTCAGTTTACGTTGGTCAGTGAGAAACTGGTTACTCAGGTAATTTGCATATTGTGAAACAATATCTGTATTCGGAAGACTTTGGAGATCATCAAAATTCTGTGCTTGCGCACCAGGCAGAAACTGCGGTCTATACATATCATCGTATGCAGCTTTCATCAATGGACGTCCTACACTTGATTCCGGCACAGGCTGTTGATATGATAACCATGGATCTAAATAATTCATAGATCGAGTGGCATAAAGTCTCGTTCTAGAATCCAGAATGGGATCTTCTGCAGTAGTAGGATTCATATTATGCCGTAATCTTGAAAGAGCATCATAACGCATTGTAGGAAATGGGAGTAATTGAAAGTAATCACTTTGCGCATCATCATAACTTCGCCCAATAGAACGCTCATAGTTCCGCGGAAGTGATGCATATCCGAATGAAAGTCGGCTATGATTACGACTTAAATTGTCGCGTCGATTTGATCGAGGAGAATACGTTGTAGGAAAATCGATCTTTGGCAAGGATCCGTAATGAGGAACAGTAGATGAATAATCAGAAGTAGGATGAATAACTGAAAAACTTGATGGTGAACATAAGTCAATTATAGATGAAATCTTTTCTTTCCTCTGCGCTAGTTCATCCATAACTCTCTGCTTCCTGGTTTCCCTGTTTATTGAATCATCACCACTGAAAGCAAATCTGTTCTTCAACCGTCGGCCATGTTCCCGAAGTTGCCTATCATATTCCTCGAAATATTTTGCTGTAGATTCCAGCAAATTTGGTTCTGAAGCCGAAAACAAGTTATTGGCTGAGCTACGATGACGGCGACCGGACCGGTTGCTATGAGTCATGTTACCATTTGTTTGTGTTTCCGTGGACCGAAAGCGCGGTTGCAACAACGTTGTAGCATCATTATTGAATGTAGAAAGTTGATCATGCTTCATCTGTCGTCTCAATGAAGTGGTAGCAGCATGATTGACTGAGCTAGGTATGACATGTGGGATTGCAGTGATAAAAGGATTTTCCGACTGAATTCCAATCGATTTCAATTTCGGTTCTGAACAAAAGTCGTCCGTAGAAATACCCACTTCATGAGTACCAGTTTGGATTGAGGATGAAACAGGTGGAGTAGGAGAATGTTCAGGCACGAGCGTGGTGGTCACTGAGGTTGTCGTACTGGGCACTTCACTTGGTACTACACGAGCACCACTGATAAGTTCAACAGGCAATAAGCAAGGTATCACATTAGGGATATTA
Organism: Mansonella ozzardi; assembly: GCA_029876185.1. Classification (NCBI taxonomy): domain Eukaryota; kingdom Metazoa; phylum Nematoda; class Chromadorea; order Rhabditida; family Onchocercidae; genus Mansonella; species Mansonella ozzardi. The sequence continues at coordinate 37,583 of JARVGP010000250.1, read as the reverse complement.
TCGATATCAACAGAGCGATATTCAGGCAAAAGTCCAGTAATAAGCATCCGATGCACAATATATTGCCTTTGATTGGCCTCTATTTCACAGGCTTCCAAGGATTCTCGTCTTCTTTCCAAGACTTCCTTTAGTTCCTTTTTCAGCAATACTCGAGCGAGTGGGCTGGTCATTTTGGTACCCGATGCTTGTCCCAGTGCCATAGGCCGATCCCGCACTGCAGCAGAAGTGGTTTGTCGGAGAAGTAATTTGGGTTTTGCATTAACAATCGCTGCTCCGGGAAGGATTGTAGGATCTATCGAGCGAGAGTGGATGGTTGATGAGGAGGAAGGTAATGACAGATTACTTAGAGAAGCAGTACGAGAAGTGGGTTGTGAGTAGGCACGAGGATCCTGAGAATCATATTGTCGATCGGGAGTTGTAGATACAACTTGAGAATTTGAAGTAAGATAGACCGGAATGGGAGACGTTTCGCAGACCTTCTCTGCACGTTGTGTTGGTATCGACGGCAGCTTTCGTCGTCCCATTTCCAGTGATGTAAAACATTGCACATCATCCTGTAAATATCTCGATTATCTCAGTTTATCTCTACAGTAAGTTCCAAATATTTGGTTCCTACTATAACTTATCACAATTTATGGTACTCTTTGCAAATGACAAAAAATTAATCTATTTTGAATCATATAATGTATAATTTAAAAAGTGAACTACACATTCGCAATAGGCTTCACACAGTTTTGATCTAAAGAAAATTCATCGTTTTCGTAAGTTTGCATTTTTCGCCAAAAACCCGTAAATGTAAAGTTTAGCAGTCCCATCATAAGTCATCGCCGTTGTTAGAACCGACGATGAAGGCGTTCAAACCTTATGCATAAATTATGACTAGCTTCAGACTCATTTTGAATCAGCACATAAGACAGTGGACAAGACAATGGTTTTGACTGCCATACTTTTTTCAAAAATTTGAACGACAACTTTTAAGAATCAGCAACATAAAATGTGTAAGGGAAGAACTAGTAATATCTTATTGTCAAATATTTCTGGGAAGCCATTATATAAACTTTGTAAATTTTATCAAAAGTTACTAGTGGAGAAATCTTTCCATCCCAAAACTATTTTTTCATTTGCAGTCTCATTAAAAAAGAATTACTTAGACAGTAGAAACATCTAACGATATGTTCAGAACGGTGTTATCTGCTAAAATTTAAAAGTCCGAGATATCCATTTCCTTGAAAACAAGGATTTCTATAATTTTTTGAATTCATTACCATTCATTATCTTTCTTTTTTAAAATATCTTCATCTACACACTGGGAAATTTATTTTTACTGAACTACATTGCTGCAGAAACGTTCAGTCTGAGCGCAAAACGGTGAGAGAAAAAGAAGAGTATTCCCAAAAAAGGCAGTTCAAAAAAGGCAGCTGTTATTACTGAATAGAATCGGAAGACTATGCAGTCAAAGCTTTACTAGAAAGCAACCTCTATTTGTCAAAAAAGAAAATCAATCCCAAGAGACATCACTGAAATATAAGCTCATTTCATCAACATGCACTCACCACATATAAACATTAACTCAAATGCTATATAAATTAAAATAAATAAGTTTATTTATATATGTATATGTCAAGGAATCTGTTTCATAACTTTAAAGAAATATGAGTTAATCAATACCAATTTGCTGTTGTATCATCAGTTTTTTGACAGTGAATAGAGTATTCTGTTAAATGACAGTTTCCATAATAAGAATTCTTGCTCGAACAAAATAATTTGTAAAAAAAATTAAAATTGGAATAATTCAGTCAATGTAAAAAAACAAGCCAAAGGCAAAGGAAGAAATCCCTTTCAGAAATGTTCAGAAAATTAGACAGATGAATTGCCGATAAATATTGATGACATTTTGGCATTAATACCGACAATAAATACTTTGGGTTTTTGATAATAATTAGGAATGGTAGAAATTAAAGAAAAGGAAACCGCGAACGAGAAAAATGCTCCGGAAGAGAGACAGTTTAGAAGCGCTACGTTTCATCGTTTGATATTAAAGCAAACAACAGCAGGAGCAAGCAAGCGGCAAGTAAACTCCTCATTTTGATGCTCCCTAGCTTCAACATTCACTGGCCAATCCCGAAAGAACTACAGCAAACCTTTTTAGGCCTTTTCTCTATAACGTCTACTAAGTCCTCCTTTTTTTCACATAGATAATACACACACTCACAACAAATACACGCATACAGACCCACACACATGTCCATAATATACTCCCATACACACACACATACACACACATACACACACACACACACACACACACACACGAACGTACATTAAATACATATGGACAGACCCACATTGAAGCATAACATGAGTGGAGGATATCTGTAATATGGAAAGGAAAGTAAATTTAAGACGAAAAGTTTTGGAAGCTATAACAGAAAAGTAGGAATTGAAGGAAAATGATACATCAAATCATGGTACAAAACAGACAGTGATCATACAAAGTTATCATTTCATAGCAAAATTTTTCTACGACCTCAACTCCCATCTCCAAATACTTGACAGACATCCTTCAGTTCAAGAATGTGTTCAACATTTTACTATTGAAACATCCAGCAGTCGTAAAACTTTTAGTTTGTATTCTTATATAGATTAGCAATTAGAGGAAGAAATAAGATAAAGGAAGAAAAGAGAGTTACTTTTGAAATGGTATCACTGCTGATCAACTTGAAGTTATAACTGGATCCGCTTATTTACAAATCTCTATTTCGGAAGAGTTTAAATTACTAATTTAACACTACTTACAATTCATCTTATATATTAGAATGAATTAAACAGCAACATTTTACAGCATAAGTATCTCCACCAACACACAAAATGATTCTCATGTATTCAATACTTGTAATGATGAGCATTACTACCAGTGCTAATTTTATTATCAGTGGCTAATATTTAATCCCGCTTTTTTACTGTACTTTCGTAAATTAAATTCTGGAAAGTATATTTGCAAATCATTGCACTACCTATTTCTATGTAAACTAATGTATCGAATCAAATAATTTTTGTAAATACAACTGATCTTTCATCCTTTTCATCATATCTCTAAATGAAACTTATAAGAAATATTGCACTATTTTCTTAATGGAAAGTCATATTTTTTTGCGTAGAAAAGATTTTGCAAACAATCAGAAAACTCAATAAGAAACACAGTTGCCAAAATCTCCTGAGAGCAACTGTTTTGAAAAGCAAACTGGAAATGAAATATATGCATGAACAAAGACATTTTTTTAAGTAAACTTTTTCTTTCCACTGCATCAATATTAATTCCTTTTTCTTTTCGCTCTTTGGAACAAAATATTTATGCTAGAAGCGAACAGGTAACTAAATCAGTTGACACCAGACTTTCAATCCACAAACAGTCATTCTTTGAATATTTCAGACCTTAATAGTTGCAGATGACAACTGCCAGTATTACTCATGTTCATTTTTTTTTGTTTTCCACAGCTGAGATTTTTTCCTAGTAAGACTGCAATGTTGATATTGAAACAGTGATATCAATGAATAATAAAGTTTACAATTTGATTTCAAAATTATTGACACTGTGAGCATTGTAAGCTTTTTCAGACCAGTTTAGATAAAAACAGCAAATTGTACACATCAGGAAATATTTCAACACAATTCATATGTTTTTTGATATTGGAGAAAAATTTTCAAGAAGTGGAGTGTTATTAAAATCTAGAAGGAAAATGTAAGCAGCATAGTATGACACAACTAAATTGACAACGGTTCGAATTAGTTTTTTGAAAATATAAAATAACTGAAAAAAAAGCTCAACAACCTCTTTTTGAATGGTCTGTGAAAACAACGCTGGCAAATAAGCACTGGACAATAATTCGGAAGTTGTGGATGCGCTTGCAGCATGATGCTGTTGACCACCCATCAACATCATGGCTGGAGATCGCTTTAGTCTAAAAAACGTAGCAAGGAAATGAACCAAAATTTGAACTATAAGGTGATACGAAATCAGGATTGCAACGATAAATTATTCTTGAGTTTCATTTTTATAAAAGATAGTGTTATATCTAACATCGAGCAGTCGGTTGTCAAACGTTTTGTAATATGACTGCTCATGTAGAGAACCGCAGCAAATCATCAATTTAAATAAACGTTGTGGGTAAAAAAAGAAAAAAAGTAATATATAATATATTAATAACCTTGTAGCCGTTGGACCAATATCAAATCTAGATGATACAGTTGTAACATTCGAATCCAGTCCACTTCCTAGTGTTGCCGATAATGAAGCAGGTTTTGCTTTGGAAGGTGAGTTGAATGAGTGTCCCAGTATATGGTGGAAACTTGTGGTACTACAAATCGAATTAGATGACGTTTCGCTTTCCGAATGTTGAGTTACGCCTAAACTCATTTTCAATATCCAGAATCATTTTTTGAAACATGATTATATTAAAATGATGCTTCAAAAGCCATAAATAAACAAAAACCACTGAAAGTTTGGATAATTAAAGTTCTAAAAAATAAACCATATTTAAAAATGGCCATTACTCGACTCCGTTTTAATACATTTTCTGCAGAGAACTGACCAATAAACAAGGAAGCGTGTCCCATGGGAACGATAAAATAACATACACGGAAATGAACAATATTTACTAACAGAAAAAGAAGACAACGATGAAAAAAACCTCTACATAAAATAGCCTACTACTGGCAAGTAAATTTGTGGATAATTCTGTTTCATCGATCCGCCCATTCTGGATGCTATCGAACCCGGTTGATGCAAAACGGTGCGAGGAGACATCAAAGACCACATTACTGCTGCATAATGGAACACAGCCGGAGGGTAAAGATGAAGCAAGCTCCTGTATGAATTAACTAGTATGAATTTTGTACGGAAACGACTGAGCTGATCAATAATTTGAAAGCAAGAGTCTCGCTGACAGGTATTTTCTTTATATATATATATATATCTTATATGAAGCCTGAGTATAAGAAAAGATAATGTTCAATAGCTGAATCCAATAAGCAAACGCTGAGGAATAATATACGTACAATTCTTTTATGAATACTTAGTTTATAACTTAATTTTTATCAAATTTTCTTTCCCAAATCAGTTCACAATTTCATTCATTTTTAAGAAAATGAATGAAATTATCAAACATATACAATATTTCCATTTCAACGCCGAGCACATTTATATTCTTTCACGATTTTTTGAAATATCGAGTGAACCATAAATAAATTTTCTAGATTGCGTATTTTCAGAAGACTCAGAAGTGGCAAACATTCTCTCTGCTCCTAAATTAATAATCATAAAACTAACTGACTTTCTGTGCAGTCGTAGTGATAGGTTCCAATTGTCTTGAAACTTCAGCGGTGTTCACATTCGCTTCAACTACGGGAATTATTGTACCTGCACTCGTATCACGGAACAACATTTGTTTTGAATTCTCATCCTGGCGCTTTTGCAACTGATTATAGTAGTCGCCACTATAGACAGTTGTCGTCACATCTCGGCCTAAAACTAAATTTTGGGATATGTTTTTGTAAATTTTTTAAATACATTATTTTGATTTATAAAAGGACAAAATTGAAAAAGATTTATGCGAGCGGAATTAAAACTATCTGCTATTTCTGTAAACGGTTGGTCGTAAAAGTCTACCTTTTTGAGCATGATTCAAAACTGAAGTCATATTTAACGCATTCGAGGCTTCACTTAGCACAGCCGGCTTGGAAGTTGCTTTAAAACTTGCTGGTTCTGTGCGAATCCTGCGAACCACTTCCTTTGCTAAATTTCGCCATTCACTTCTTTCAATTTAATTTAAATGTTTATGACATTATAAAATATTCCTTACTGACTATTCTCCTTGAGGCGAAATGAAATCCTATTTTAATAAAATTCGGAAAAACAGAAAAAGATAGCCACTTGGTCATTTGGCTTCCTGCAATTTCATGAAACAGCTTACCGTAAAACTTTGAATCAGTATTGACCTGTCCATCATCCTGTTCTTTATCCTCCGGAATTGTGTAAACCGAACAAGGTTTATGCGTTAAGAATGATTGGTTGTTGTAGTAGCTAGCTGCAGTTGTGTAGTCAACATCATCAAACTCCAATGACTATAATCAATTTCTTCATAAATTAATCATCACCAATATCACATAAACATAAATTCTTTAAGAATATGTAATCAGAAATAAGAATAAAAAATTAATGAAGTAGTGGAAACTATCCATTTTTTCTATGGATCTAAAAGCATTTAGAAGGCATAATATGAAGAGACTAAATGTCTGCATGAACATAAAATTTGTTTACTTACACCCTTTTTCACCATTTTTAGTGTACTGTCACTGTCATTGATGTCGAGGAATGGATTTTTCCTCTCGGAGGTGACTTTATTCAAGCTTGCTGCTTTGTCAGTGCGCTTAGTTTCGACTGATAATAGTATCCCACCGTAAGCTACCTGATATCAATTCTGATATCAGTAACATGTTCATTATCAAAATGGCGAATGTATGGAAAACAGTGTTCATATTAGAAAAAATTTTACCGTTGGTGTCGTACTTTCATCATGTGCGAAGATATTATTTTTCGCTTCATTTCCAATTAGATTATCATGAACCCACTGCACATCAAATTCATCATTTGCTGCTTCTCCAAAAGCCTGACAGCAACAATTTAAAATTTAATGTCGAAACTTCATTTGACTGATCAAATCAAAAAGATGCCGAATTTGGTGGTATTATACTGTGTTTCCGATAGAATTTTCCAACCTGTATTTGCTGCAGAACAGCTTTCCCGAATGCCTCCTGTTGTTGTTGTTCTTTTTCCATTTCGTCATATGATATTGCTGGTGCAGAAGGTACTTCGATTATCTAAAATTATGATTCAAAGAAAGTGACCAATGGTCTGAAAACTTAAATCCAAAATTGATGAACCTGGTCAGGATAGTCATCTTCATCAGAAGAAGGACCTGTTTCAACATCGGAATCATCATCAGTTGCTATTCCGGTTCCATCATCGTGATTAGTTACCGTTATTGAGGGTGGAGTCCTAAAACATCAAAAACAATTAATACCGTTGAAGGAAAGCTAACAAAATGAATTATTTGATGTATGGTAGGCCTCACTAAACAAAAAATGGCGAGAAATAACGAACCGAATAATGTGTGCAGTTTTCAGTATCTTGTGTTCGGCAGCCTGCGACTCAAAAGTCTTTTCCGTAAGACTGTCCTAGAATTTTCAATACTCTCTATATCTTTTTATAAAGATTTCTGAATCTGAAGTACTGTCATATTAAGAACGTTCCGGTCACCCTAAATGACAAGTTCAAATTTTAGTCGCTTCAATGCTATTTTTATCAGAAAAATAAACAGATAAACTAAACTGAAGAAGCTTACAGAATTGACGAAAAATGAAAAATCGCTCATCAATATCTTGACTCGCATTTATTTTACATACCTTTAGCTCAGTAGTATCACTCGATTCCTTAACAATGTCCTCAGAGCCTAAAAATGCAATGTCATGTAATTCCACAGCTCTGAATTATTAAAATGTAGGGATGTTTGAATGCAATCAAACGACACTAAAAAATTATAGAAGGAAGAATAACCATCAGCAGCTGTCATAAACTCATGATGTAAATCGACTGCTTTCACATGATCGTCTCGTCTTTCATGCATTTGCATGTCTGTGTAATTTTTTTCTTCTTCCTCGCTGAAAACTGTTGTCCACATTCGGGGTTTCCGTTCAGTCCATTCGTAATGCTTCTTAAAATTATGTTTCATCATTTATGTACTAACCAGCATTTGAAAATAGAAAATTTCCAAGAAACATTAACTAAAGTTATTTAATGCTGCAATCAGTGAGGAATAATGTCAAACCAATACTTGGCAGAACTTTTGTTAATGCTCTTTTTGCATTAAATCAACAGCGACTTTGAAAATAATGGAAGGGATGAAATAGTTCATTACAATATGAAAATAAAGTGAATTCTTAACCTGATCGGAGCGATCGAGAGTTCCAATACCACTGTCCGCATCCTGGTGTTCCTTCGCAGAATCTTCTAGTTGGCCGGCGCTATCAAATATAAACCTACGATCATCTCCATAAGTGTAATCAAAATCAACGCTACCATAATCACTACTTCCTGGCGCTGATGGGGTATCTGCTTCCTGGATATCAATTCCAGTGACAATACTCGATACTCTGCTTGGATTTCTGAATTCACAGCTGCTATCTTCAGTTATTGCGTAATCACTATCGATTTGTGGTAATGTAACACCGGTGGAGGATGTGGCAGATGATTCGACAAAGTTCGTTAAGGCTTCATGCTTCTCTATATTCTGATCAGCAGTTTCTCCAGAATTTTCACTCTCATACCATTTATTTTCTCCAATGTAGTCCCCTGATATTCCTAAAATAAATGATTTTCTGTGATACACTGGATGCAAGTCGATTACTTATGCTTTATTATAACTTTTCTCAAACCTTATCCTTACACATCATTTAAATAGAATTGAATCTATTTTTAGACAGAGATTTTTAAGGATATAAGATAAACATTACCAAATTTGGAAACAGAATGCAATGAAATTGGATCAATAACTTCGGAATGTTCTTCTTGTGCAGCTTTCATCGTGACTAAGATTTGGTTCCTTTCAGCTGGTGAAAGTTCCGCTAAATTGTCGTAAAACTCATCTGTAAAAATGTTCAGAAAAATGACCCAGTCAGAAATTCCTCCAAGACATGAATTAGACAGAAAATTATTATCCTTGGTCATTCTTTAATTGATTGCTTGATTATTCCTAAATTTAGGACAAAGTTAAATTAAAATGATTTCTATCAAAAACTTTTATTTAAGGAACAAACCATCAACAGGCGTAATTGGGAGCGGTGTATTTGATACTTGAAGCAGTGATGACATCGGTGGAATAATATTTGATTCTTCAGATTCGGCAGCTTCCATCACACTAATTTGGTTTCGTTCAGCTGGTGACAAGCATGACAAATCCTCTTTATCCACAATATCTGAGGGCGTCGCTACAGACGAATTTGATTCGATTTTCTTGGTTGAGACAGAATCTACTTTCGACTGCTCAGATAAACTAGTTGTAGAATCTCTGCAAACACTAAACTATTAAAATATCATTAGCTTATTGAAAAAATTAACACGATTTGTTACTTAAAAAAAAGACCAAAAAAAAAACCCACTATTCATATCTATGGACTTACGATGTTTTGGATCACAGCTGAAAATAAAAGCACTGGAATCATTAGGGCAAAAGAAATTTCAACCTTTGATCCATATGCTTGAAAAATGAATCCACTGTATGTGAAACGGATATTTTGACAGGAGCTGATGGTCCAGATATACTAGTCGATGCCGTGTCTAATTCAGCGCTAGCCATTACCGCCATGATTTTTTGACGTTCTTCTTCTGACAAATCGCCCAAAGCAGGTAATAATTCATTTTCGGAAAAAAATGGAATTGGAGATGTCGGATGCGATAATGAAACCGTTTGTGGAAGTTTTGGCTGCAAATTAAGCATCTATAAATTTCTCTTTCATTAGCATAAAAACAATGCACATAATAATTCAAGAGAATCCAAGCAAAATTTTTTTTGCTTGGATTCTCTTGGATTCATTTTATAAAATTTTTTTTGTAGTTTTTAAAGAATTAACTTTTTCGTGCCCTCAGAGATGCTTTAATTAATTATTTTCGCACTGATTAATGTTGAGATTTGATACATTCAACAGTTTTCAATCTCATTTCAATACGCGAAACAAATATTTGAAAAACAAATTTAAATGTCAATAACGTGGACAATAGATAGTTTTAACAAGAATAATGAACCTAAATTTTTTTCATTTAAGTTGTAAATATTATATCATTGTGTAAAAAAAAGTTTATGAAAGAAACAGTTTTAAATTAACTATTGGAACTGCACTGCATTTTCGACTTACTACGTTATCAGAAAACACAGAAAAATGTGTGCGAACCTTGTTGATTGTTGTCAAGTCGGAAATGGAAGCAGCATGGTGTGCAACTTGCGCAAGTTGCTCAGTAGCTTGCTTTGCACCCCTGAATGCGTCACCAGCCAAACGCGACAATGAGCCAAACATGCTTTTTGTGGCAACACGAGGTTCGCTTTCGGTATTCCGTTGTTTCTCTTCTCCTGTGCCTATAAATTGAACAGCCAAACCCAAAAGGTGCTTAAACGGTTGCAAAAGTAGGCAGTATTCGTTTTATAAACAAGGCCTTTTAAGATTTTCAACTTAATCGTTAATAAGTTCATAACTGGTTCTGTATAATGTATTATTTAAATGGAGACATAATTACCTGATAAAGATTTTGGTTGTTGTTGTTGTTGTTGCGCTTGTTGAGGAGTTGCTGAAACAGCAGAGTATAATGCATACAGCTGCGATGCGCGCTCTCTGGAATGTTCATCCAATGCTAATATTTCTGAGGCTTCCATCGTTGGTGCTGCTAGTTGTGATGCTTGATCGATAGGCAAATGCGCAATGCTTGTGTTGCCTGTATAAAAGGCTTTTGAAAGTCCAATCAATTCCATTCCGAAATTCGTGTGCTCGGTTGATGTTGTCATTTGTGATGATGAAGATGATAGTGATGGTTGCAAGTGCGGTGATTCTCTTGGTGCACTTTCTTTTTCCACTTCTATGAAAAAATATTTTCAAAATAAGTGAATGGACGAATAGGATAACTGAAAAATATACATTATGTAAGATATTGCATATATTTGAGCCGATAATGAAAAGAAATCTGATTTCATTCAAAATAATCATATAAATCTAAATATATAAACAAATAAATTCAGGATTAACGCATAGGTTCATCAGGTCTAATATTGCATTCTTTTCAAAAACGATTGCCTAATCCATTTTGTTTGTCCATCTCAGTCTGAACGCTTATTCCGTATTGAAATCAAAATTTACCTGGGATTTTTTACTTTATAAGTATAGTCTTTTATTTTTGCATATTTTCTCATCAACTTATTTTAGGCACTTAGGCGCTAAAATTTCTTCATCTTCTTCCAGTATACTGATAATAAGGCTGTTCAATTTGTAAAACTCAGAATTAATAGCTTTACACTAAAAAAGTTTCTTCCGCCAACTTTGAAAATTTCCTAATTGCAAAAATTCATTACAAATCTGCAGTTTAAAATCAGCAAATGTTATAACATGACAAACACTTAACATCCGTTCATTTATCTCGGTGAAACATCGGTACAGAATTTGTTAAGAATTAATATGAAATAATCTACAATGGGGATCGAAATAATGGAACTGTTTTAATTATTAATTTTCAATATCAATAATTACATCGGTAGTGATTCGTAGAAATTATATCAAGGATTATTTTGCTTAGTATTTAATTTCTTCCCCAATTAAATACATTCTTATAGTTAAAGTCACATCAAAAAAACATGAAGTTCTTGCTTTTTACTAATTCCAACATACGACCGGTCCATCGAACAGAATATTTTTTTAATCATTTAAATAGGTCAGTTAAATTCTAGTAAATCGCAAAAATGCATTTCTCCCAGTTTATCAAGTTATGCAATTTTAATTCGAAACCTGAAGTTTTGTCAGTTTCTTCGGCGCTTAATGAATTTCTCAGCGATCGTAAACGCTCTTGGTACCATTTTTCGATATTTTCTTCGTCGTCAATCTCCTCTAATGATTTCAATTTATTACCTTGTTTTGCATATACATTTTGTCGTAATCTGCTTCGTTGACCAGCCGTTACCTCTTTCTCAACTGATTGCCCCAACGACGTACCATCCTTAGTAAAGCTGTTCAGCGATACTTGTCTTTTATCATGTCCTACTTCCTTTTCACCTTCTGTGGATTTGATATGAATATCAGATCTTACTTTATCATCACCGCTAATGAAATGTAACTTTGGTTCCATTACATTAATTGTTAATTCTGTTTTCTGTAGTTCATATTCCTTATTATTTACAATCATTTCTTTTACAAAATTTTCGTCATCTTCAACTTCTGAATTGTTTTTATGATGAACGGGAACTTTTGATCTATCTGCTGCATTCCTAAGTTCGAACTGAAGATCAACCATTTCAGTTTGTTCAGCTTCTTTCTCTGTCAGCCCAGAAAATCTATCAACGATTTCTTCACTGTCTTTTACGTCTAACTGTACAGGAGCTTGTGCTACTACATCTGTCAAAGATAGCGAAGAGGTCAATTTTGAAATCTTTTTGCTTTGTGAACTGAAAACTTCTGTTCTGCTGCTTGGCAAAAGTTCCAAAGGAGGATTTGGAATAATTTCTAACGGCCATTCTGCATTTGTGATGGTGTCATACGTCGCTGAAAGTTCTCTCAGTTTCTGAATACCAGCATCGTCTTTAAATTCTGGAGTAGAAGAGACTGTTTCATAAAACAGATTGGACCACTTCACACTGTTTTGATTCATTTCTTCATCTGATGTTTCCGGACCGAAATTTGATGATTCACTTGAAGATATATATTCTGAATCTTGATTATCAGGATGTTCATTAGTTGTTTGCACAGAAGCTAAATCCTTCGTTTTTTCCAAAACTTTAACGTTGTAGGTACTTTTAATTTTGCTTGCTATTGGTATATCGGTTTCACTATTTTGATTTTCAGGACGCACCTTTGTTGATTCTTCCACAATTAGCTTGTTTGTTTTCGACATATCTTCTGCTGCAATATCTTGAGAAAATTTTGTCTTACCGACGTTACTTTTAAATAGCGTTGTAATAACACTGCTCTTGAGCGGATTCAGCATATTAGCAAATTTGTTGAAAGCTACTGCACTCGATGCAGCATCTTTTTGCTGCATTCCCACTTGATTTACTTGATTTATTTCGGCAGTCATATCGTTTTTCGCAGTGAACCGGTCCAGAAGTGATATTTCAAATTGCATAATAGCATTCCTCTCCACTTCTTTGATTTGCTCCAACTCTTCGTCAGTTAAGCGATTTGCAGATTTCTCTCCAACAGCTAATCTATTTGTTGTCAAATCCGAATTCCTTTCTTTCTCAAGTACTTTTGCGAATTGTCCTTCAGAAATGAAAATTTCCTCCTGTTTTGCTCTTTGTTCTACAGCTCGTATTTGCGTCAGTTCCTCATCAGTCAAAGTGTTATTTCCTTTTCTCTGATCTTTTATTGTTTCCGCTTCTTTCTTCCCACAGATATCATTTTCTAAATGTTTTTCTTGTCTTTTAATGGTATATATTAAATTGTTCTCAGGAAGTGTGACATCTTCATTTTCACTTGTATTATCAATAGTCGCTTTTTTCTCTACCACCCATGTAGCAATTGAATTCGTCTCTTTTGCCTGTTCCTCCAAAGTATTTGCTTGCAACAAGTTATACTTAGTCAAGCATTCATTCTTCTCTTCTTTCTGTTTGTCGGTTTTGGATTCATGTAAAAATGATTCGTTGGCAGCTCGCAGTTCCTTTGCTGGTTCTCCAATTGCTCTGGTTTGTTCTACTTTTTCTTCGATCACGCAAATATCTTGTTGTGTTTCTTGATGCTTGTATTTCTCGTTTTCTTCAAAATTAAAAACGTCGAATTCATTTAGTTTCTTCATTTGTTTCAGCTGCTCATTAACCAGCCTGAATCGTGCCAACTCTTCTTCATCAGTCAGATTGACAGTTTTAGTTTCCATCACGTCCGTCGAAATAATATTCCCAGATCTTTCCGGTTGGTTCATCCGACCTTCGAGCTCTTCGTAAAGCATTATTCTATCCTCAGTCAACTTCTTCTCTAGTTCCTGGCTATTGTAAAGAAATTTCATTCCTTCAGTACCTGTGGTGGAAGATTTTGCTTTGCGGAAGTCTTTAAAGGAATTCGTTTCTATTGTAAGTAATTTCAAACTGGGTATTTTTTGAACCGAGTTTTTACCGCCCATGGTATTAGCTTCACTTATTTCCAAATCTTCCACTTTTTCCTTCCATGATCCATGAATCATTTCTTCTGCACTTAATATCTTTTCCGGTTCTGCCCTTCCAGCTGAAAAAACTGTCGCGGTTAAAACATCTCTCGGATCTGATCTGGCATCCATGTTAGGACTCTGTGCTGCCTGCAATTCTGATGAACTGATAGTTGTTGTATTCTGTAGATTTCCAACAGTTTTCTGACTGGTGCTGTGCCAATTTGTCCATTGGATATCAGCTTCCTTTATCATTGCTTCTTCGATTTTTAGGGTATGTTCCATCTCTGCATCTGAAATTTCACCACTAATTTCCTCATCGCTTCTATTCTTCTGGAGATGAACTTTTGCATCTAAAGTCGATTCTTGTTCAAGTTTCATTGTACTAGGTTTTAGTACTGCTCCTCTAAGAATCTCCTCGTTTTGCTGTTTATCCAGTTCTTCAGAAAAAGAAGTGTTTCTTAATCGAATATCCTGCATAATTCTTCGTTTATCGTCTACTGACTGTTCAGAATTATTCATGTTATTTGTCGTTTGAATAACAGTGCTGTCGAACTTATCTTCATCAACTGCATCCACTGAATCTTCTTTGACAGTACTTGCTTTTGTAACTTTAATAACGAATGGTAGTGCTCCTTTTTCAGCTTTTTCAATAACACCTTCAATGTGTGTCCGTTCGCGTAATTCGAAATCATTCATATCCGGAAGCTTATAAATCGACTGCCTGAAAATTGGCATATTCTACGAGGATAAACAAATTCAATGGCCAACATATGTCAAATATTTAGTTCTTATCGTCTTGTGAACCAAACATTCCAATATTCATTCTTTGGTGATTTAAAGAAAATGTAGTATTTTTGCTTTTCTAACGTGAAAACAAAAAGAGAGACCTTCTCGAAGCCGTTGGTGTCGACTGGCTGCTTCGAGATCGTCGATTTACTGCACTCAGTACCTGAAATTTAAATTCAAATATGTGTTCAGATATTGTAGTAACTTCTTTGCTATTGTATGCCAGCAGATTAAACACAGTCAATCTAACGGGCAAATTAAACGGCAAACACTGATGTATTGCTGACTTTTCTTAGAAGCAGCTTCATATGCTTCATTCTCCGTTAATCAAAAGTTATACGGCACTCAGTGACCGTGACTCTGTATTATAAATATTTCTTTTTCATTTAATTAGAATGGGAGGCAACAGAATAATTAACTTCGTGATTCTCTGGCAAAGCAACTACTTAAGACCGGCCTATAATTTCAGTGAAACATTCTTGGACAATATTGTTGCATTAATAACGGTAAAACAGACCTTCTCAATATGGTCACGCTCTTCATTTGAAAGACCAGCTAGTGCGCTATCAGGTAATCTTGTATCAAAACCATTGCTTGAAGCTCCAGAAGTTCTTCGAAGTAAATCAATGAATTCGTTTCTACCATCGGGAGAAGTTTTTCGACTTGATACATCACTTTGTCGACGACTTGATCGCCAGAGAAAAGAGAGCGGAGAATGTGCCCTATCTTCTCCACTAACTGTACCGCTTCCAAATAAAGAAAACCAGGATGTAATTCGATAGGATCCGGACTCTGGTTCCGTCACTGACTGCGATTCTTTTTTTTTAGTTAGACTGGAACAAATAGTGATATGATCAATTTTCTAAATTCGTAAGTTAAAATAAAAAATCACGTAGAAATCATCTCCAAATAATTAATATGAGTACAAAATTTAAGTACAAAGTATAAAGTAAATTGGTAAGCTATTGCAAACATACAAGTCTATTTAATTTAAATAATGCTAAAACTATTTGAAGCTCAACACAGGTCTCTTGAAATTTCCAGAAGCCTTTTTAACGTAAATCCTTACCCCAATGAGATCTTTCTTTCGAATTCTTCATCACTTTCGGATGAAGTAACGGGTGCTGACTCCATCTGGCTGTCGATATCAGCGCGCATTTGCAAGAAATACCTAGCTCTTGGATTAAGTTCAGCTCTGAAAAAATTTCCTAACTCAATAGCAGCGAGTTCGGCAACTTGTTCTGTTATTCGTTCCGCAAAAAAATTGAGGCGCATCAGGCAGTCTGCATGATGAAGCATGGATCCATCACCAGCAATGCTTTCTCGCTCACAGCGTTCAAATACATTCATTTGATGAATCTTTCGAGGTTTTCCATTTTTCAGTTGCCACATTGAGAAACGTTTTAACGATCTTTTATCTTCTCCATCCTCCATTTTTTTATGTATAGAATGTGATGACAAGGATCCGGAAAGACCGGAAATTTCTTCAGAGCCTTTCCATCTATCTTGCAAAACAGATGCTACTGTAGTTACATTAGTTGAATCTCCATGTTCTATAGGATTGATACCGGTGTCTCCTGAATTTCCAACTTTGCTTTCCACATTTGATTCTGACTTGTCTTGACGATCAAATGTTTTTCCAGCACTGTCGTTCTTTTCTACTTTCTCCGGTACTCCAGATTGTGAAGCGAGTAAATTTTGATCGGTGTATACCACAAAAACACTGGAAGCGCGGGTAAATGGTTTCATACCTGCAATATGTATTTTCGTAGAAAATTCATCCGCGTTATTAAACGTTTTCCAGAAGTTAAACCTTCCGCGATGTGACGTCCTTTGCGAAAACCGAAAATTGCGTGTCATTTTTTTGTAGAGCCGATCTGTGTAAGTTACCGTTGAAGTGACGTTGAATTCATCAGTGAGGTAGTGGTTCGAATGCTCTAAATTAAATTCAACTTTTTCATTAGGTTGAATTCGTAAATATTTGTCCTGGATAAGGACAGCACTCTTTTCATCCCCAATTATTTCGTTGCATTTACAACTTGTTTTCGAAACATTACCAATATTATCTTCAAACAACTGTTTGTTTCTTTGAATTCTGATAAGAGGGTCATCCTTTACGAATTCTATCTCGGATTCGCTGATAACTGACTGCTTTCGATGTTGTTCGTCTTGTTCCGTCCGCTGCTCCCACGACCTTTCAAATACGAATTCCTTTTGCAAATGACTTAGGGATTCTTCTGTGACAGAAATACTTGACGGATTCTCCAAGTCTTTCGTGGTTAATTCAGATCCAGACTTCTTGAAATCAGCATCCAATTTGATTTGCTGGCTGGAAAGATTCCGTTTTCCCAGCGGTTTGTCGTTGAAACAGTCCATATCTGACGTTACAGAACTTGTTTTTGAGTGATCGTGTTCAGCAGACTTTTCGGATTCATCTTCTTCTTCAACGTTATATTCTTCATAATCTGATTTCATATCAACCAAATTCTTGTGGATAGGCAATTTTGTCTGAAGTTCCTGTGTTGCCTGAAGATTGCCGAACGCTTCTTCAGCCATGCACGAAACACGTGCTATATGCTCCAATTCGTCTTGTGTCAGTTCAAACAGAGATTCTTTGTTTGTGGCAGACTTTTGAACATCCATTTCCTTTTCAGCTATATTAGCAACGCTTGTAACATCTTCCCGTT
This sequence comes from Mansonella ozzardi, assembly GCA_029876185.1. NCBI lineage: Eukaryota > Metazoa > Nematoda > Chromadorea > Rhabditida > Onchocercidae > Mansonella > Mansonella ozzardi. Next base: position 20,168 of record JARVGP010000250.1, on the reverse strand, counting down.
CCTCTTCTGTTAATGATTGACCATATTCCGTTCTCGGGTCACTTGATAATAGATGCGTCCGTGTCTCATCAAAAGTTTTAGAAGTAACGTAGGCAGATGGTGACAAATTCAGAATGCGGGTTGCAAATGTATCATCAAGTGAAATTCCGTCAATGGTTGCATTGCTAATCGCATCCATAGGATGTGGCATATCTTCATTCAGAACATTTTCCTCATTTTGCATTGTGCTATTAACATGGATTATATCTTGTTCGAACATCGAAGTCCCGTTTTCATTTGAAATTATTTCAGTAGTTTCTCGGTTCGACAAAATATTTGCGTTTTCATTTGCGTTAGATGACAAAGTATTTTCAATTGGATTTAACTGTATATCCACAGATTCCTGCGAAGAATCCGGTCCTGACGTCACAGAACTTGTTTTTGAGTAATCGTGTTCAGCAGACTTTTCGGATTCATCTTCTTCAACGTTATATTCTTCATAATCTGANTGTGTTGCCTGAAGATTGCCGAACGCTTCTTCAGCCATGCACGAAACACGTGCTACATGCTCCAATTCGTCTTGAGTCAGTTCAAACAGAGATTCTTTGTTTGTGGCAGACTTTTGAACATCTATTTCCTTTTCAGCTACTACTTTGTAATCTTGAGTATAAGATTTGGTAGGTTTGCTGGCATTATGCATTAGTTCGAAATCCGCCGCTGGTAGTTTTGTTTTTATGTTGTCAGGGTTTGGCTTTTTCTTAAATGTTTCGTGTTTTTTAGTGAATCCGTTATTAACAAATGATTTTTCAACACCTTCAGCTTTCCATTTTTCTATCCTTACTTTCATGGCGTTATATTTTATATCTTCATCCTTTGTTTTATTTATGGAATGTAATAACCTTAGATCTATTCCTTTATTTTCCAGCTTGGTTCGTCGCTGGTCATGTGTTTTCTGATCTTCGAGTTCTGTTATTCTTGCCGCTGCTAAATCATAATACTTTGTTTCAACCTTTTCATTTTTGTTTAAATTCATTTTTTGGATCTGAAATTTTTCATCAATTTCTTCGTTCGCAAATCCATTCCACTCAGGTTCCCCCACTGTGAGTGATATTTCGTCTTCATCCTTTCTCCTTTTCATTACCGCTTCAAAGTCGAAACATTTATCATTAGATGAAGTTTGTTCCTCTTCACTTAATACGTCTTTTCTTCCATTCTCTTTTATTTCTTGGCTATGTATAACTTTTTTAGACTTCAAAGTTCCACTTAAAGACCTACAGTCTGAACATATCAAATCTGTTTCCATGCGATGTTCCAATTTTGCTTCGCTGTCAATGGCGGACGTTGTGTGATGTATCATTGTACCTAATGTAGAGGATGACCACTCATCCAGACTGGTCATAAAGTCCAATTCTGAATTATCCATGTTCTTTTCATGGTCAAAGTTTCTCGCATTCTGAGTCGATTTTAAGGTTGCTTCATCCGGTACAATACATTCGGCTTCTTTGATAATTTGTTCTATATATTTAATCACTTCTGTGTTTCCTTTCTGTTCGTCATGGCTTAGCTGTTCCATTGCAGTGGAAGTGGATTTTTCCATATGAAAACTGTCGCTACAATAATTTTCTGAATCGAGCTGTTCTCCGGTACTACATTCTGTCTCTGAAAATACTGAACCAGAACTGCTTCTAGATACCGATCTACTTTGATTTCCATTTTCGTCGATAAGTGAACGATTTAGGAAAATATCTCGAATCAAATCCACTTCACAGAATATTAATGGCGGACTTATCTTACCACAAACTTGTTGCTTCATATAAAGATGGCTCTGTTTTTCATTGTCCAGTAAAGTGTATTCATTTACAAATTCATCAGATGACGCACTGTAATCACCGAGATCGTTGTAATCATTTACCGAAGAGAAAGAGGTTCGCTTTTCTTCCTGAATATTTTCCTGAACCGATGAAATTGGGTTGATTGCGGGAAACTGTTTCTGTAGTTTGGGTCCTTGTTTTTTCAGCATTACATCAGCCAAGACTAAGGACAAAATATGAATCCAGAATTCTTCTGCAAAGTTCTGTAAGACAGATATTAGTTCTTGTGAAAGCTTCTCTTTTTCATTCTCCAAAAGCACATAACAGAATTGTTCCGCACAGTCGTCATCAAGTTCTGCAAACTGAGCTTAGTCAAAAATTTTATTATAAATTCCACAGTTTATTTGAATTTTCACTTTAAATGGCTTTTTTTCGACAAATCTTTAGCATTTTATATTTATTTAAAACAAATTCAATCAGAGAAAAAATTACCGGAATGGCGACACAACATAGACTCCTGATCATTAAGGTGTACCATGGATTGAATACATTCACAAGAAATGGATTTTTCAAAGGTTGTGGAAGAAGCAAGCGATAAGGTAGTATCATTTCTACACCAAGGAGTATGCAGCTGTTCTTTGCCACGAAGTAATTCCATCGCATGTATGTAGACATATTTGAAGATGTTGATTGTCAATTCGGAGCAGTATCTATCTATCTCTGCATCGGTTCTATATTTCAGTTTCAATTGGTTATATACCGCAGTAAATATAACGCTACACAACCAATGGCAATACTGATCCAGAGCAGTCTTATAAACAGAATCAGCAAAAGCCATTGTGCAAATTTCGTGCGACATCTTAGATACATATTTCTTAAAACGCATATTCGTTTCTATGCTGAGAGGAGTTGAAAAGCGAACCACTGGAAAAAAAAAAAAAAACGATTATATTCATTTAAAATAACGACCTACTTTTTTTTATCAATTAATTAGTACTTTTTATGAAATAGTACCATAAATAATTAAATATTCGTAACTTTAGCAAATCATTTAACGATGAATCTTCATTTTTAGAACTCACATTTTCGTGTACACGTGAATATGTCATCTCCGTCGTCATCAAGAGAGCTTACCCACTGGTGTAACTGCCTGCTAAGTTGTTTAATCCTTTGAGTAAAATTTCCATGTGGTTCTCTAGATGAATCTAAAAATATCTCCTTGAAAGCAGTTTAAGTTTATATGTTCCTAAAATTCGATCAGTGACACTTTAATGCTGTCCCATTCAATTTTTTATCATTATAGCAATTATTACACAAAAGAAAAATATTTTCGAACCTTTCATGTCTTTTGAGTCACCCACCGAGGATTCTGAACAACTGTAATTAAGAATGAGTAACGAACCGCATGCCTCTGTGACTTCTATTGCTTCAAGAAAATGCTGGGAATTAGTTTGATTATCAGCCAATAACTTTGTGCAGATCATGCAAGGATTTTTCTCAAATCATATGCAAAATAAACATATCCGTACTTTCTGGAAGTGAATCCATCTGCACAAAACATTCATTCCGAACAGTGAAAAATTCTTTATTTTCATCAACTGTTCCTCGAAGTCTTGCATCACTGAACCTCGGAAGCTTTTTTGTGTCCAATACAAGTCGGGCTTCTTTTTGTGACTGTTCTGCTCGCCGAAAAATCTGTAATGAGCAAGCATTAAGTGGAAGCCAGTAGAAAAATCATTACTGATTTGTTAAATTTACATTAACTCAAAATATACACCATAATTAAACACCTTTCATTATTAAAATAATCATTTTGAACTTTTGCAAACATATGCCCATTAGTTAAACTAGCATTATCACCTTTAACAGCAACATAGTATTCAAATTAATAAAAATAGAACAAAGTTATAAACTGATAATGAAAAAGAAAGCTATAGAACGCCATACTTCCCTTATATGAGCTTGCTGTTCCTCATCCAATTCCTGTAGAACTGATGAAAGTAACTGCGTAGTTCCCAATTCTTCCGCGGAATTGTTCTTTTCTTCCTCGTCTATTTTTCTTAATCTGGGACTGCTTATATTTAATCAGTTTTTATAACAGATTGAAAAAAATCATGTTCTCTTTTTCATAAATTTGTTAAAAAGTGTCAAATTTATTATTTTATAATTTTTCACAGTTCTCTATGCAGTCACTGATATCACTCTCTTATGATCCTTTTTTTTCCAAATTACTCTATTTTATTAATTGATTGGGAGAATAAATTACAGAATCGAGTGAAATTTGTAACCAACGTTAAAATTGATGACAACAAAAATGCATCATTTTCGAACTTTTATAATTTAAAACCGTATGGCACCAAACATTTAAGAAATATTCAATATGAAATTTTACTTGAGAAGGTCATTCATCTGATAAACTCACCGAAAAAGCGTTAACCAACTTGACATTTCGTTCTGCGTTGCTTGCGCAGCAATCACATTAGTTTCTGAATTTTGAAAAAATTTAAGCAATATTTAACGAAGAAGTCAAGCCGGTACGGATTTTGCTGCTGAAATTTCGTTTTCATAGCCTTCAATAATATGATTCGCAATATCAAAATACATAACATTCAAAAGCTACAGCCATAAATTTCCAATGCATCATTAATTTTTGAATGTAAATCCAGCACAAATATTTATTTACAAATAACGCCCTTCTGTCATTTTTTTGCTTCTCCTTCCTATATGAAAACGGTAAGTATAGATTTCAAAATTATTTCTCATCAAAAAATCGATTATAAACAAACGAATTATCACTTTTGTTTTAAATAAGGTTATGGAGTTGTTGACTAAAGTGACTGGAAAGAAAGGTTGGAAATGAAACACAATGAAAAAGTTTACCTAATGTAACGAAGTAATGAAAGAATAGACATGCTGTGGGAGAACATTACATTTCTACTCATTCTATGAGAAGTGTGAGTATAACGAATGATTAAAAACTATCGAAACGTTATATTAAATGAAAAAAACTTCGCAATAATTGAGAACGTATTGAATAAATTTCAACTTTTTAATCTATTTTTTAAAATTATAATTGCGAATCAAGCAAAGAAAAGGCACTTGTTAAAATTTAATTTAATTTTTTTTTTTCAGACAGAGCTTTATCATCGATTTGCAAAATGTTTTTTTGAAAATAATTTTTATTAATAAAGCGAAATGATGGATAATTTAGCTCTAATTTAGCATTGTATGCTAAGAGAAGTGAATCAATAAAATTCTCTATTAAGTATATTCTTGAATTATTGTTAGTGCACTTCTATGCTGCGAAAAAACTTGAATTATTGTTAGTGCATTTCTATGCTGCGAAAAAAAAAAGTGAGATTGGTTACTTGCAAAGAGAAAGTGATTAGTTAAGAATAATTTTGAATACATTTTTGAAACATTGTTAATTTAGAAAGAATTAAGCAGAATAAACCGTAACTGGGTGAAATTCGGTACAAAGATTTTCTTTTAATGATTTTTTTTTTAAGAAAGTAGGACATTTTTCGTTAAGTTACGATTCATTTTATAACCGGTTAAAAATGGCACGGAAAATTTAGAAGATACATAGGAAGATAACTTGTAATATTGAACATCATCCTTAATATTAACCTTAATATAATGAATATATTATGAATTTGCACTGTAGACTGAAGGAAGAACGTATTTTTTCCGGCAATAAAGCAAATATTTCTAGACATTAATATTAATTGCTTTATTCATTAGTTAAATAAAATATTAAAAATACAATAAGTTTCTGCAGAACTTGGAAACATATTCACATATATATTTTATAAACAGACAGCTGAAAAGGACATGCACTAAATGAATACATGAATCATTCATTAAATCAGTGGGGATGATAAAAATAGTTGGTTAAACAGGTTCTGACAAATTAAGTTAGCAAGTTGCGAAGGCGCTGATAGAGATAATGACAAAAATGATCTGAAAAGGATGATAGAAAATGTAGTAATGATGAATTAAGATTTTTATAGACATGAGGGAAATAATGGCGACGGTGAAAGGGACGAATTAATGAAAGGTATGTTAAATTTGAAATAAACTTTTACTTTAATGTTATCCATTCATTTGTAATGAGAACTAACATCTTTACATCATTCAAGAAGTTGTTCTGTGAACTTCTTGTACCAAGAAATTTTCTGTCATCGAGAAATATGAAAGGAATGAAGACCAAAGGAGCAAACTAAATACGAAGACTGAATGCAATAAGAGATACCGTTGTTTCCCGTTGCTGCACTGCTTCTGGTTAATATTAAAGGAAAGACTTTCAAAATTTAAATTTATCGAAACTGGTTAAAGAAGATAAAATTAATGAACCATTTTGCAGGAGCGTTAAATTAATAATGGACATTAGAAAGACAGGTAGCAACAGTAGAATAATAAGTTTAAGAAGAAGCACCATGCTATAAGATTGAAGCTAATGCTTGATTATTTCATACAAGATAGATCAAAGTAAATAGAACAAGAGGATGGATGTTGGAAATGTAAGGCAGTTGTTTGTCCTAGTTGGAAAACGGTTACTCAACAAAATAGAGTAGTAAGAGGAGGAAAGAATGGAAGTCTATTACTGAATTGTTCTTGTGGAAAGATGAAAGCGGAAAGAAAGATGCTATTGCTGAATTGGAAGTCCTAGCTAGGATCGGCTGTCAAGAGTGGTGATACCTAAAGCTGCTGCATTTAAGTGCAGTAGTCTCTGCATTTTTCTATGTCCGCATATGTAAATTATTGTTATTCTTCTGCTTCGTTTTCTTGCTCGCCGCATGAACAACGCTGCTGAAGCCAATAAGAAGGAGGCTCTTTGGCCAAAGCTCTCCCAACATCGATGTTTAGGTGACAGCTTAACGATCAATGGAGTCGCACAAATTGTCTCATCCTCTGCTTCATCGTTTTTTCTGGATACTATTGAACTTATCTCCCACTTGGTAATGCAATCGTAAGCCCTTACAGTTACGATGGCCATTATTTCAGTGTGTTCATTCCTATTCAGCAAGTAAACTGCCTCTTTACTTCTGGGAAGACAGTTGTACCGGTTAGTCGTTGCCGAACTTTTTTCACTTTTTTATTCGCTTTCATATTCAGGTCAACATTTAGTGTATGATCTGTTTGGAGATGGGCGTAAATATGACCATCCTGATTATTATACAATTTTGGATGTGATATATACTTAGTCGTTAGTAATTTATATTGGAAATTTCAAAATAAATTTTCGTTCTTGTTATTGAAAACGCTTGTAATCAGGGTGCACTTCCTAACTGAATCTTTAATTCAATCAAGGTTTTATTTATTTCATACGACTCCACAAATTTTCTGCATTCATGAATTTATTGCGCTTTTAGAAGTATGACGAAATATCGGCAGCAAATTCGACAACTTTATCCTGACAAATCGTTAAGCAAGTTTCGGAATTATTTCATGAATTGCATAAAGCTCAGATTAGTTACACTTCCCTTCTTAATAGCATTGCGTTTAATCGACATGGTTTTGAAGAAATGTTCTTTCAAAGGTCATTTCTGGAACAATAGCGCATGCTATAACGCTTTTAGCAACTACAAATAATTTCCATTACATATTCCATTTAAAAATTACTTTTCGGGATGCATTGCCAATTAACCTTTGAGCATATTTTTCATTTAATTCGATTTACAGTGTTATTCAATTCTATAGCTTGCAGCTTACCGATATATCCATAAATTGTCTAAAATTGTTTGGAATATACTGACAGATCGTGAGATGAGATAAAAAGGCACTTGGTTTGATTATTCCGCTAACATTCTCTGGTCAGTGTAGCTGGAAAATTCTCACAACTTTACCTTGAGTATTTGTCATTCAAGATCAGAAATAATGAAAAAGTTTATCCTTATGTTCAAATTTGAAAATAGAAACATTTACATCTTTTTAATTCATTTATAGCTTAAATTATGCAACTGAGTGGAAAGTTATAGCTGCATGAAATCACTTGAACGAATCCATTTAGCATGACAGATAACAAAACATGTTATGTCCTAAAACAGTTTGCAGGTTATACATTGGATACTCCAAGTTTATAATTCATCCGCGCTTAAATATCGAAATGAAGAAATGGAAATGGAAAATTCATGTGTAAGCAGGATATCACATCAACCATCCTCTTATCATTCTTTATTAAAAAATTCAGTATGAAATTTGATCTGAGTCAACTGAATTTTCTATTTTAAAGTGAAAATTTTTCGGGTAAAATTTTGACTATTGTTTCGGTAAATCTGAATAAATCAAAGCCTATCAGCTACAATCAAATAAATGGATTTTGTTTGATTATTTGAGCATTTTTCAGACGTCCAACTACAGATATCACTCATATAATGAATAACAGTAAAATGTCAAGTTTAAATTTTAAATGCAAGATATAATATCGAGTTTCGATTTTTAAGCCTTCATCATCATTGTCATCTTTTTAAAGAGCAGATTCCAAAGAGTTAATATTAATATTATATAGACTGAACTTAGTTATGCTGAAAAAAATATTTTCATACTCTTTGGATGATAAAGATTGATTTAATTCTTAGGGAAATAATGATTTCGGCTTACTGAACTGATGAATTGACGAATGATATCAACGAAGAAACAACATAACAAACTGGTAAAATTATTAGTTAAAGCAAATGATTGAAAATATGAATGGTATTTAACTTAAAAATAAGATAAAGAGAGAGAAAAATTACAAAAAAAAGTATGAAGTCTGCAGAAGGAGAAGTTTTCGACAACTGTAATTCCGCAAACAATGTTGCAAAGTAAGAATCCTATCAGGTCCCATAAAAAAAGCAAATTAGTTTTGGGAGAGTAATTTTATTTTTTTATTTTTTGATATCGTAGGATGACATATTTTTTGCGAACTGTTAATAATTCTAAATATTTGACAGATAAAATCAATTCCATCTACTAAATTTCTTTTGTAGAAGAAATAGGAAGGCAAGTTCGAATAAATAATTAACGATTAAATCACACAATTGTCTTCATGGTTACTTTGGTAGCATTTCTGTTTTTTTTCCAATCCACTGGGAAAACACATTGCACATCGGCGTCGCTCGTTTGTATGTCAAAATTCGGACTCTGATATTCTCGAACAGTTCATTGTGTTCATTAAATATATCGGGGGGACATTTGCGAGATATATGCTTGATATCTCGGGTTATGATTAACGATATTCTGCGAACAACATTAGGTTTTTGCCGAAATATTATATTAATAACATTTATGAGTTTTAATTGTTGCATTGCTTTAATTATGAACCAAAAATATTAATTAATTGAAATTTCCATAGTGCTAATTTCACGTTTTATATTTTCTAATGCAACCACTTGGAAGGAATGAGAGAGAGACAAAAAGTATCTATTTTATTTATTTTTTCAACACAGTATTTTATATAATTGTAGCTCCTACTTCTCATCGTTTTGTTTTGGAAAATGATAATGAATGAATGATCATAGATAATTGTAGCTCCTACTTCCCATGTATTTCTCCATATTGTATGTGGCGACAGGAATAATTTTCTGCATAACGTGTGGACTTTCGCCTTTTGACCCGCTAGAAATATGATTAAAATTGTTGTACGTTTGATCTTCCTGCTGAGATACTATTTTACCTGAATGCAATTTGCAAAAGGATCATAAAAGCAGCCATTAATTTACTTTTGTCAAAAGATCTACATTTCGATACTTATAATTTGAAAAGTGTGTTAATTAGAATTAATCGAGAAAAAAAGTATTTTATGTATTTCTTCAGAACACGAGACGTGGAGGAGACTGTTAGAGACATGCTTCTCTGCCAATAGCAAGACATCTGGTTCGAAATTTTGTGGAATTTGCAAGTTTGTCGGGATATTTGGATTGGGCACTGAAATGTATTTGAAACTTTGCTGTTCGAACAAAATACCATGCATTCAGCAAAAGATGTTTTTGAAATGCTGTGGAACTTTCTTCGATATTTGAGATACAGTAGAAGGTTACACCTTCAAAGAAAGCATCAAAGTGGTAAATATTTAAAATCTTATAATACCTTAATCATCGGTATTTGCATGATGAACTCTTAAGAGATAATCTATCTTGTGTTGCTTTTGCAAGGCATCAACAGATGGAGAGGAGAACAGTACTGTTCGAACAGTAACGGAGAAAGCGATGAACGATATAATGTTAGAACTTGCAAGCTGACCTTCTGCTTTGGAGTGTTCTGCTTTCTTTTTATTATTTAAAAAGTTTTATCTGTAATAGATAACTGATATTTGAATTTTGCCATCTGTTTCCATACTCAATAAAAATTTGATTTTGTAAAGTCTAAAAATTACAAAAGATACTCTTTGTTTCTTCTTTGCAATGAATTTCATATTTTTCTTTCTTTTTTTTTTATAATCTTCAACATTCTCTATTACGATTGCATTTCTTTTTCTACCAATAATTTTACAATCGTTTCTTTTTTTCTGAATCTAACTTAACAGTTACAATTGAAATGATTGCTGCTAAATTTTTTGTTAATTCGAAATTCGCAGAAAAATGAGAAAATTTATTGACAATAGCTGTTGTCTTTATTAGGCGTCATTGCCGAGGGACGTTACCCGATGAAAGAGGAAGAAATGCTATAGAAATGAACAGTCTTTTTTTTTCTATTCGCTTGCAACAATTGTATAGATAAGGAGAAATGAGGAAGCGAAATTTCACGTTAAAATGATATGGGGGGGAACAATTATGAGAAAAATCGGGCAGCTATGAAGGAATATCGTGTAAACGTCAGAATTTTCGTGATTGGAGAATGTTTGAAGCATTATTTTCATTCCTCACTGCACTTTGCACGTCTCTCAAAAACTTTACGCATTAACGTGTTGTTTCTGTTAAATCCTTAAAATTGAAGTTACTGTTTTTTTTTTTTTTTGGTTTGAAGATTTTGGTTTCTTTCTTTAATTTTACCTTTACATCGAGCTTAAATTATGGTATTAAAGAGTTCTTGAGCAATGGCACTAATAATATTTCTCATTTAAAAAATTTTTAATGTTTCATTTCATTAATAATTTGCTCGCTATCAAAAAAAGTTCATGGATGACTATTATTTTATCCTTTATCTGTCAATATTTTCGTCTGTTTGTCAGTCTTACTAGTTAATCAGTGAATACAATGTTGCAATATAAAGCAATTCTTTTTTTTCTTGAAATTAAGTGGAAGGAAGATAAAGTTTCGAAGATTAGTGGAATAAGGAATATGAGGTTTGTGATGGTAAGTGAAAAGTAAGAAAGGATGATTGATTAGTGAGGTCAGGTCACAAAATCTTCTGTTGCATCATAATATAATTTGATCTTTTAATTGATTTACACAAGAAAATGAAAATTTACATTTTAGTTGTAATTTTAGATCATTTTGCCTTTCATATCATAAGCTCTTGATCTTATTTTTCTAAGAGCACACTGATTTATAAAATAATACTGAGACAGACCAAATGGAACAGGCAAGCAATGGAAGATGCGGTTACACAGTCCAAATAACCGGTATATTTGATTGAATTGGTAAGGGCTTTAGTTTCTCACCTCTCATCGTGGGAATTCCCATACCCTTCCATTTAACGAGCCATTTCTTTTCTCACGCAGCTTCTTCCATTCCAAAATATCATATTTTGTTTTGATTGTCTCGTCTGTTCATCCCCCTCACCTCTTCCGACTATCTCGCATACCATCAATATACGGCTGCTACTGCTATTGCTGTTGCTCTTGTTCGTTCCTTTCGCCTACCACTCTCCAAAACGCAACCTCAACTCCAACCCTAACTCGAACCCTGGCCCAACTGCAGTCTACCTCCCTATGTTGCCCTATAACGTCGTCGTACAAAAATTATTTGCCATTGTTCTTTACTTCTTGCAATGTTGCTGCTGTGCCGCAGTAATCATAGCTTGTGGTTGACGTTACAGTTGGTGAAGTTTATTTTCTCCCTTTTTCAAAGTTATCAAAATTGGTACTTTGGTTATAGTATCGTCCGAGTATGGTCAGTTATCAGCTTTTAGTGTTTATTACTTGATCTGCTTTCCATTCATATTTCTGATGGTAACGAGAATTCGATGATATGTTCCTACGATAGTTGTTGTGCAATGTATTGGCAAGTATCGGTTGTTGTGGATAATGGTTTGTAGATATAGGAAAGACACCATCTAACATATTGCTCCATTGAATTCAGGTGACCGCGATATTATGCAGCTATTCGATTGTCCAGAAATTTCAGTTTTACCTGGTATTGCAGCCTATTTTAAGACAGTTATGATGATATGCAGATACCTCATAAAAAAAAAAAAAGTCCAAATACATTGAGCTTATTGCTTAAAGGTAGATGAAAACGGATAATAGAAGGCATAAGGATAATGGATTCCTTTTGTCTGTATTCATCGAAACGAATTCTAGCAATTTTGTTACCAATTTCTTTGTAGAGAATGGCTTTACGTACATAAATCTTCGTTGTTTTACAAATTCTTCTGTTCATTATACTATAGCTTTAATTTTTTTCAAATTACTTTTAAAAAAGTTCATCCTGATGATGTTTGTTTTGTGAACTCGTTTGGAGCTACAAGTTTGCCAGTAATTCTTATGTGTAACATAGTATGAAATGTATTTTCGACGATTTTTCAAATTATTTGCTGGCTTTTGGGTCCTGCATTTTTGACAGTTGAGAAGTACATTTTTTAAACTTCTCCATGAAAAATTTACAGGTCATCATTGCAGTTCATCGCGACGTGTGTTTACAAAGTGCGAATGAAGGACGTGAAAATTGAAAATTGTGAGGTTGGTTTTTCGTATTTATTTTTGGTTTTGCATAATTCGTACAATGTTTCTGCAATGTTGCTTTGTTAATTATGTATCATACTTGATCGATCTATGCTTTCGCGGTGAACACTTTTCTTCCGAATTTGCATGGATTCTTGGTCTTTATCTTGCATAATTCTATCCATTTATCTCATACATACCATTCACTACGGTCCACTGATCGCTCTTCTTTTCTCTTATGTTTATTTGCGGCTGTTGCTGGCAACATTTGTTTTGATAATTTAGTTTACAGAGGACATTTAATAATATACAAACTCGTAGTTTACTTATACCTCATTCACTATTTCGATCGCATATGTTTTTCTGCATGCTTAACTTTTGTGCTTTTTAGGCTGAAGCAGTTTATCCTTTGATATCTGCTGAATCAAATTCGTTCTTTGCTCTAATGTGGAGTCAGAATCTTGCAGCTTTAGCTGCTGGAACAGGCACAAATGCTTCGAACAATTCATTTATGCAACCGGTAAATTTGTTAATTTTGTATTTACAATTGTTGTTCTTTTCCTGTTTTTCTTCTGTGTCAGCTATACGAGCTATGTTACTGTACGTAGTGCAAACAAGTTATCAATGAAGGTACTGGAATATTGTAATGGCGGCTGTCAGCGTTTGATGCGAAAGCTATAATGGTGACTAATTCTGTTTGGTCCCTATAGTTTTTTTTTTGCTCTGTTTACTTTTTTTTATATTTTTGGTAAAGAGAGGGAGTATTGTCATGCTGTGTTCACCCTTTACATTCTGCTTTGGAACTAGCCAAATAAATGTATCAGTGATGGTAAAGACTATTTGACTTTCCCATATTATCACCAAAACGCATAACTTCTACCGATTTATTTTCCATGAGTTTTAGTCTCCTTAAAGGGGAAAGTAATCGGTCATGGAAAATATTTATCAGTGCATCATTCTAAATGAAGATTACACTGTGCATCAGAATTCTAACTTGTTTCTATCCTAACATTCTTGTTGAGGGAATTGAGAAGGCTGAGATGTTGTTTTTGGGATTAGAATAGAAACAAATAAGATTGGCTTTTTTGGTGTGATATTTTTCTCGAAATAACTACGTGTGCTTTTCTAGTTGTTGGATCCGACATCAGGAACTTTGCAACAGCTCAATCCCTTCTTGCAGACGCTTGCCGTTCAGTCTGGGATTGGTTTCGCTTCACCGAAAACGGCCTTAGCGTTCTCCTCCAGCGTAAGAAGTCTTATTGTTTCGGAAAATTAGTGTAGTCGAAACGGACGAGACTTTAAGTCTTAGGATATATGTCTTCAAAGACGAGGTGGAGATTCGAAGTACCAATTCGGTGAACTTGTAGAGTTTGTTCTTTCTGTGGAAGAGTGAATCAAAGGAAAATCTCGTATTTCCTCATTTTATCACAAAATCCTATTTGTTCCTAGTGTATAAAAATAGCAGTAAGCTATTATTAGAATACATTATGAAATGAAAATCTGGAAGCAAACAGAAGCATGGAAGCATATTGACTATTCATTTTTAAAGCTTCTTGATGCCTTAAAAGTCTTTCCTGATATTAAAAATGATTTAGAATCAGTTATTGAATGGCGTTAAATCACAAAGTTGTCAATTTTCGTTTACCGTAAACTGAACTCGTGGGATAATGTGTATATGATAGTGAGATAAGCGCAGGAGTGGGGAGTCTGGACTGGGGTTGAGTGTTATCTATTTCTCAGATAGGCGAGTGAGCAGCCAAATCGGTTCAGACCCAAAAGTTTTAGGCAGATATCATTGTGTTTTTTTTTATGAACGTGGGCCTCGATTTTTGTCGCTTTTTTCTTTACTCTTGCATTTGATTGAACTTATATGATTTATCTCTGAAAAATATTTTGCGATCGCACGGTAATTTGACTGAAAGGTAAAAGTGATGCTTCTAAAATAATAGTGCCAAGCAAATAATGTTGCGGAAACCACGGTTTATGATTAGTTGTCTTTGATTTTAAATTGTTTTCCTTGACTTTCCACTTGGGATATCTTGCTTGGCACTAGAAATATCATGGAGTTTCAGAAAGAGGTTGAAAGCACAGATAAAGCCCTCTGTCGCAATTCGACTTCAACTGGAAGTGGAAATGAGCAGGACGCGAAAAGAATTCGTCTTTCCTCCCATTCATTGAAACCCTCTACATCCCAGCATATCAACACCATTTCATCAACTGCTGTGAGCGGTTCACCTGGTAGTAACGGTGATATTGTAGCAGGTAACATTTCACTTGTAAAATTTTATCTGGACGAATGAGCTCGTTTTTTTTTTTTTTTTTCCAGTTCAGCTATTCAGGTATTTTTGCTGTGCATGATAAAGGCGAGATATACCAGCATCAATTTTTTATCAGATTGCTTTTTTTCCATTAAAGTTAAGCGAGTTCACGGAGGTCATCAATTGAGGTTTCCCGTTGAAGTAGATTGAGGACTCTTCACTCTATATGCACCAAACGATTTTGCCTTTTTTTTTTGTGGAAATAGGTAAGTTAAGGAACTTGCAATTCTCTTTGAACCAAGTTTGCTGTGCATTATTTCAGTCAAATCTAGACCAGAAATCGATTCCCTCATTATGTACCGTTCAAAATTCTATAAATTTTATCTTGACAAAGTCTTTTGTTGGTAGTTTAACGATAGAGGAAGTAGTCAATTTTACTTTGAAAATGTGTCGTTTACATAATTTCTATCATTTTTTTTCTATAATTAAATTTGTTCATATCACACAAATAAAAAACATAACGGATGAAAATTATCGATATTCCGAAGGTAAATGTTAGGTGAACATAAGATGCATATATATATGCACATGTAAATATGCGTAATGTGGTATTATATTTTGCTGTGTATTTTTAGTTAGCATGGAATATGAGTAGTAGATTTGTGAGTGCTTGAGGATGGTGGGAATAGCTGGATTACAGTAGCATTGAGGTTGAATAATGGGGGCGCTTAAGAATCAATTAAGAAATGGATTGAGTGTCATCTGGAGACAAACACTATTAAGCAATCGTTATTGCACCGCATGTTTAAGAAATATTGGTTTGTGTATAATGGAGAAAAATGATACCTTAAAATCGTAGAGAAGTATGTATATTTTGTTTTTAGCGTTAATTCGCTATGATGAAATTACATTGTTGTTGTCTTTATTGTATTCGTTATTTCTTTCGTTAATCGTTATTTTCTAACACTGAATGACTTTGTTTAATGAAGAGATTAAAATTTATTTTATCACTTGAGGGGAATAATTTTGAATCTGGCTTTAAATAGTTATCTTTTTCTGCCTGAATGGTAAAAATTTTTCTGTTAACGAATTTTGGTTTTCATACGAAAGATCAGGAATTGTTTATGATCATGAATTATGAAAACCAGGATCATATAGTTTATATTCATAAAACAGGATATGGCAAAATAAGAACATAGGATATTTCAGGACTTTTTACTTTTGTTTACGATTCTATTTGCACCTCTATTTTTGGTAAATTGTGTCGCTATACCACAAGCATGATCCAATACAGGTCATCCTGACAGCATTTTCGTCACCTGCTAAGCGTAGGAATATAGTTATAGTTCAGTCTCATACAATATATGGATAGTTTAATTGAGATATTTGAAATGACAATGAGTGCTGTTTGTAAGGTATAAGTGAAACAATGATGGCATATGGATGGATGTGATAAGCAAAAGCTTAAAGAAAAGAAAGAGAGGAAGAGAGGGAGTTAAATGAGTGATAAAGGTGTGAACCGAACAGCTCTCAGTAGTGGTTAGCTTGTCTCGTTGATTGGTTGTCTTAAGCGTGGGAACTGTCCCATATGTCACATTGCTTGCTGTATATGCGTGATACCCTTTCAATAAACGATGCCTTAAGCTAATAGACTTTATATCTTCGGTTAGACGATGTTAGCCTGCTTTTCCTGATAATGTAAGTTGCTCCGCCCTTATATGGCTTACTTATCCTTTCCCTTTTTCACTTACTCATCTCTTTTATAAAGAAATATTTGAAATGATGAAGTAATTGGGGGCGGTTCTCGATTGGTTGCCTTATGAGAGGTCCTTGGTTCAAACATCGGATAAAGTAGCAGTAACAGGAAGGAAGTAGTCATGGTAGAGGATAAGGTTGAATGCTTGCGGATATGATGATTAAGAATATGGAATAATTTTTACTGTTGGTGTGGGAGAATTCTTGAGATTTTTCCGAATTCCCATCGTCCATCGACGACTGTTCGCCCCTTTTACTGCTGCTTCTCAAGGATGGATTATGTACCACTTCCATCAGAATCAGCTGAGAGCTTGCAAATCCAGCACCAACCGGTAACTGTTTCAGCGCAAGGCACGTCGTTTGCTAATTCTTCATTAGTATCCCAGTCTATTACTGCTTCACCTTATGACTTTTTTATTCCTTCGATTACATCCTCTGCAAACTACGGGTCTTCGCCATCCATTGAATTTGGTACTACGCAGTTTTCCTCTGCTTCATGTTGCTATTCGCAGTATTCTAATTTGCATTCTCAATCTTTATGGCCTTCTGTCGGCAATTTCCAGCCGTTCGGCAATCAAACGGCTGTTTTGTCATATCATCAAATTCAACAACAGCAGTTTCTCTACCAACCTCAACACCACCTTGGGCATTACACAACAATGGGTACTGATAAATTTGTATTTATGGACAAACTGATCGTAAGAGCTTGTTGTGTTATTTCTGCAAACATTTTTGTTGGGTTCTTTTCATATGATTGTTTTGTCGTGTGTGTGGAGTCTTTTTTTGTAATCTTTTTTCAACTTCGGGGCAGCTAGGAATCCATGATCCCAGTCACTGAAACAAAACACCAGACGAGTTGTCGTAAGTTACGTACAAGAACTAAGGTCTAAATAGTTTTAACAAAGCACCGGACGAGTTGTCGTAAGTTATGTACAAGAACTAAGGTCTAAATAGTTTTAACGTTGAATATAGTGCAAGTTTCGCTAGTATCGAGTGCTGTAAGAGATAGGAAGTATTGTTTTAGATCGCAAGTTTATGTTCCAGCAAGTTTTTCCATTAATTCTCACCCCATGTTTTCCGAGGCATTTTCGGTGGGCTTATATCTTTATTATTAGTTTTAAGAATTCTTTGGGAAAACAAATTCTCGAATTATATGGTTTATAAGTGGTCCATAAATTAATTTTCCTCAGCATTGAACGGTGCGGTCACATGCTTTTTAGAGGGGTGTTTAATGTCTTTTTCACTCAAATCACATTATCAGCTCTGTAATAGTCCCATTTAGACTCATTCTATGGAGGTATATCGAGTCCGTCGGGTACCGCATTTGGTTCATCCTGTGGCGCTTTTGATTCATTTAGCGGTATTGGTACAGGGATCACACCGCAGCAAAATGTCAGTTATACTGGTGCTATGAATTTGCCACAGCAGTTACCTTTTTTAAACATTATTGGTGAGCAACAGCCACTTACCAGGTAAACTTCACAGGAGAATTCATATTTTCTGGAATTGAGGTGATGTAGCCAGTAGACAAAAATTATACTGTCAATCTTAAATCACTTTTTGTTTAGGGCCCCGTACTCCACCGATATCCTTTCCTGTGACTTTGTTTAAAGAAGTTTGGTACTCTTCTGACGTGTTTTCCAAAGGTCTTTAGTCATTTACTACATTGACTTTTATTACACTTTTATTTTAGTTATATTTGGTTGCAGAGAAGTAATGCAAGATTATTTGAGTAATCGTCAAAAGTATGATTGTATTGTCAGCATATTTCATGCGAAAGTGGCGCAAAAATCCTACGGAAACGAAAAGAGGTATGTGAATTATTTTGTGAAATTTCAGATAAATGTGAAAGAAGTTCCTGTAGAAGTATCCAGAAATTTTTTTTGTGGAACTGGTTCTTAATAAATTTTATTTGTATCATGCTATAAAATACAGAAAAAAAAAAAAGTAATTTCGAAAATTTCTTAGGCTAATGATAATTCCCCAGGGAATCATTTAAACTTATAGTTTATTATAATCTTAATCGATGAAATAAAGTTTATTGAACCGGAGAGTTGACTGAGACTGGGTTGAAACTGAATTGAATTTCAATTTCAGTCCCCAGTTATTAGGAGCAGAGTTAATGCTCTAAATGATATGACTATGCAGTTTTGTGATGCCATTCTTCCTTTTATCGTGTGGTTTGGATGGGCGCTTCTGTTTTCAAGTAGTTACATATCCTCAGCCTTTCAGGAAAGTAAAGTTTATGAGGAAGATGATTAATAGCATTCACTTTATCCGATCTACATTTCTCGAATGTAGTGCTGTTTCAATAAAGAAATGTAGTTTATGATACTGATTGTTCAGGGTAGGTTTCTAGAATGTGTGGGAATATCTATTAAATTTTGATTTTTATCGAATTCCATCCATTATCGAACTGGTTTTTGTTTTCAGTACAATTTAACTGTTATTACCTTGCTCACACTCATCAACTACCGTACTTAGATGATTGAATTCTTCACATTTCCCACCTTCTTGCTTTAGAATGGCCTATTGCAGACATGCAGTGCCACTACCGTATCCTTCATGTCGTTGCATCTGATCGATCCCTTTTCATGCTTTGGTCTTAAGCTTCCTCATCGTTTATACTTTTTATGTTAAGTATGTTAAAAAACGGCAAACTAATAGCTATACGATTCCTTTTTCCGCGTTCTTCCACCATTGTTAATTTTTCATAAACTGTTTTCCATTTGTAGAATGAAGAAAGCAGTATTGCACATAGCTAAACATAATTCTGATCGAAAGATATAGTTGAAGTCATTTTCCTAAAAAGTGGTGATTCTTATTGTAATGTTACACTGATAGCTGAAGAATTTACGGATCAAAATGATGTGGGAAAAAAAAAACTGGCGGTCGTGTGAATTATTTAAATAAGAATTTTATAGTTCGTAATTCTGTAAATGTCAATTCTGTTGCTTTTTGTAGTACTTCTTCATTACCTGAAGAATATTTACTACTTTGTTATTAATATTATTGAGCTTTTTCAATTTATTTCTTGCTAAATGTGACACAGCTGCCTTGTTTTTTGTAAAACGACTTATGGATTGACAGCATGAGAATGCATTTTCAGATTTTTCTGTCCTCCACCATGCATTTATTTATTCGGAGATGGTTGGAAACACAAAAAAAAAATGGCGGAAGATTTATACCGACGATATCGTGAATATCAAAAGCGAAACGATGTTCAGGAAACGGATTCAGATGCGGAGCATATTAGTGAAGCTCGGTCTACCGAATTATGTGCATTTATTGGAATCGGGGCTCCATCTGAGCAGGAAAAACAGACACTTGATTTCTCTAGTAACAAGGTATATTGCCTTGATTGTTTCCGTTTTTTAATCATCGACAACTTTGATGTGCTGGGTTCATATGTTTAAATCCATATATATATATATATAGTGATCACTAGCTTTGAGGACTTAGTAATGCGAGCTGGGATTTCGTGATTTCCACTTGTAAGCTTCCGTTTTCCAAGGTGGATCCGGTCCGTCATCTTTTTTTTTTTTTTTTTTTTTTTTTTTA
>JARVGP010000249.1:0-62132 GCA_029876185.1 Mansonella ozzardi | reverse complement strand
TTTTTTAAATATTTTTTTTTTTTTTTTTTTTTTTTTTTTTTTTTTTTTTTTTTTTCATAAGTGAACGTTTCTAGAAGATTATATAGCAATTTTATATATAATATTGTCAAATATTTTTTTATTCTAACATATTTTTTTCATTGCAAAATTTTTTAGATGAGTTACAACAGAGTTCCATCAAAATATCGATGGTTCCCTGGTCAACCATCGTACAAATCTTTGCGTCTTTCTAGAGTAAAACGGAATTACACATATTTGCCAAATATTTCCTTTGATTCAAGGAATGTACATAACGACGAATCTGGCAATTATCAAAATCAATCACTAACAAATAATGCTATGGCAATTTCAAATAATATGCAAAATGGTGGTGAAAAATATCAAAGAATGTTATCGACATCATCTACATCGTCGTCGAAATACTTGTTCCGAAAAGAAAGGTAAGTAAAATTTAAATTAGTACGAAAATAGTAAAGTAAATAAGAACAGAAAAGCAAACTGATACTGTCTAAAAATTTATGATAGATGATAAAGTAGTTGCTCTTTAATTTATTCTTTCCATCTTTTTCATTTCATTTTTCATTCTTTTCACCCTTTTCATTTCATTTGTTTTTTTTTTTTTTTCTATGCTCCATCCGTGTCTTACCAATACTGACCACTTGACCACTCCAGCTTCTCTGAAAGCATTTCATGAAGTTAGGAGCCATATTTTCACAGCGACCCCGAAATTGACTAAACCTCAGCGTACTGCATCGGTATCTGCATGTCACCGCGGCACGGTGGCGCTGAATTATGATTTGAGTTGTTTGGGACATTGATTTATGGTCATTACGATGATGCGTGGGATTCATTTATTATTTTTAAAAGCTAAAAATATACATTGAATAATTGTTTCTTTCATTGCTTTATGTAAACGTTTGCCTCATTTGAGGCAAACGAGAGTATTAACTATCGTAATAAGAGAGCAAGAACTCGAGAAGAAATAATTGTAATTTTGTTTTTAATTTTAAGCCATAGCAATTGTAAATCATTGCAAATGCCTCAAGAAGCTCAACAGAATACCACAGCAGATAGAAGTAGTAGTAATGGTAAAGACAATAAACTTACGACAACTTATCTCGGTGTCTCACAACCTATCTCAATTTCGGGACCAGATGAATATGATATTATCATGTCGAAAAAAGTAAGTATTACTTCAAATTTACATTGATCAATATGTGTTAGTTAAAAAGCGATAATTTTAGGCGATTTCCTTAAGCATGCATGTAAAATTTTTGTGTTAATTTGTAAAATTGAAAGTGCAAATTTCTGAAATTTATAAATTTTCCGTACATTGCTGATTGATAATTTTTTTCATTTTATTTTTCAGTTAGTTGAATACTTACAAGCAAATGGTTATTTTGAAACAGAAGAAGAAATGAATTTGCGCTTGAAAGTGCTTAGTAAAGTCAATGCATACGTGAAAAAATGGGTTCGCGTCGTGTCCAAAAGAAGAGTTCATCTTTTATATTTTTGAAATAACTGATGTACAATTCTGTAATATCTATTAGGCATTTTATCATCCTTACTTACCAAAAATTTTTACTGTCACTTCATGTCCATATCTTCATAATTGATCTATGATTATTAGGCAAAATTTTCTAGGATTTTCACTTAGTAATTAGCAGCTAATTAGCAAAATGAACTATTTCTCTTTTTCGATTGCAAATTCTTCAAAGAAGGAAAATAGCTTGCTTATTTTTCAGCAAATGCCTGATTCTGAAATTCAAAGCGTTGGTGGGAAGTTGTTTACTTTTGGATCATATCGACTTAATGTACACACCAGAGGTTCATTCTTTATTTTTATTTTTGAATTTGCAGAAGTTTTCATTCGTTTGCATTTCATAACTTTTTATCATATTCCTCTGTGATAAACTTGACAACAGAATGAAATATCATACCATCTTTTTTTTTTGAATTAAAAAATGATTGTTTTTTACAAAATGTAAGAGAATGAAGACAAGAAGTAATGCTTGATGTTTCATTGCTGTCTTACTTTATAAAAGACTTGTATGCTTCTGATTTTGGAAGCTGCAATTTATCGTCTCTTTGATCTTTTTTTAAGTTGAATCTTCCATTTCGAGACATTTTACAAAGTCTGCTTAACGAAGATAATGTGATATTATTTGAATATCGAAATCTTCATTTTTAAGAAAAATCAACTTTTTTAATAAGATGCAAATTCAGGAGCTGATATAGATTCACTTTGTGTAGCACCGAGACATGTGGATCGTAACGATTTCTTTACAAGTTTCTATGAAATGCTTTCTGAGGTAATTTGCTTTTATTGAAAAATATTTGACTTAGTGAATAAAGCTCAAACTCATGTTAATCATTTTCCGAAAGTCATGACCACTCAGTAATTTAGATTACTCGAACTGAGAAATTTCGATTAAGAAGGTGTTCATATAGTAATTTATTTAAAAAAAATTTTACTGCCAAAAATTCTGTCAAATTCCAGAAAACTGCGACTACTTGAAACATAGTTATAACTAAGAATTATCATTGGCTTGCAGGATCCAAATACGACAGAATTACGTCAAGTACAGGAAGCTTTCGTGCCTGTGATCAAATTAAAATATTATGGTATTGAAATGGATATATTGTTTGCTCGTCTTGCTCTACCGAGAGTACCAGAAGATCAGCAACTAAATGATGATTCGATATTGAGAAATTTGGATGAGAAAAGTGTTCGTTCATTAAATGGTGAGTTAGTCAGCTACGTAAGTTCACTGTTTAAAATTCTGTCGGTCTAATTAAAATACTATTGTTTGCTGAGATGGTATCTGAGCAAATGTTCTTTTCAGGCTGCCGTGTTGCGGATGAAATATTACGCCTGGTACCGAATGTATCAAATTTTACATATGCACTACGAGCCATTAAACTTTGGGCGAAAAGTATGTTTCTAGAACTGTTTTCTTTTCATGTTATAATTCGCGGGATAACTTTTATTAAATTGGTGCTTTATATCTTTGTTTGTTTCACCTTCCAAATATATGTGAATTAGATCGTTTGCTTTTTTTTTATCATTTTAAGTTTGGTGACAGTAAAAAATTTTGATAATGAAAATTTCAATAAGCATCAGAAGTATTCATTAGATAAGCAGAAGTTAAAGTTTCCAATAGAATTAACTTTGAATTGGAGCTTTCATTATTCATTACTACGAATTTCAGTAGAATGAATATTTTGCAGATCATGGCATATACTCTAATGTGCTTGGTTATCTTGGAGGTGTGTCATGGGCAATACTTGTTGCTCGGACGTGTCAGTTATATCCAAATACAGGACCAGCAAGACTTGTGCAGAAATTTTTTTTGGTGTACACAAAATGGTAAATTAATTATTGGTTCAAATAAATTTCTGATCAAAAAAATTTTTTGGTGCAGCACTTCTTCATTTTTAATAGATGTGAAAAGACTTCGAAAATTTACTTGAAATAAAATTACATTGCAAATTGAGGTCTTTTTGTTTATGTGAAACATGTTTCAGGGAATGGCCACACCCAGTGGTTCTTAAAGAAACAGAAGTTTCACATGCCCGTGATATGCCATCTTTGCAAGAACTCGTTTGGGATCCGAGATCAAGAAGTGGTGATCGGTAACGTTTTATGTCTTTTTGCTTCGTACTATGGGGTGATAGAGTTTTATTGCTTCTAATAGTGAATTATTTATTTTTCGTTAATTGTCTAGTGAAAGTCCTAATCGCAGGTTTCATCTGATGCCAATCGTAACACCAGCTTTTCCGCAGCAGAATTCAACATTTAATGTAACGAAATCATCGTTAAAGATCATCATGAACGAGATTGAAGAAGGTTTATTTAAACTTCTTTCTGCATCATCATTCATAATATTTCCTTATTTTGTCACTATTCATATTTGTCTCAAGTTATATGCAATGATTTTTATCAAATTATTTCATGTTTTTCAATATGCAGGTAACCGTCTTTCAAGATTAATGTTTTTTAAGGTCTTGTTACTACCAACGACATAATGGAAGGAAAAGCTGAATGGGCAGCGCTGTTTGAAGAAGTTAATTTCTTCAGTCGTTATAAACATTTTCTAGCACTTCTTTGTTTGTCAGCGACAGAGGTAGGTCGTGCAATTCTTAGCCTATATGATTAATGTTTGAAGGTTTTAATTATGAATAAGTAATTGAATGAAAATCTGAAATAATTTATATTATGCTAATGATTTCCAAATCTTCAGCAAGATGAATTAGTATGGTGTGGATTAGTTGAATCTAAAATCCGGTTTTTGATTGCAAGTTTGGAGCGTCGCGAAAGTATCAAGGTGTGTCACGTGCATACCAAATATTATCAACCACGAAATGATCCTTTTCCAGTTCAGGTTTCTCTTCAGTAAGTGCTTTCTCATATTAGCCGTTCTTACTGTGTAAATCCCTTAGTATTGGTTATGAGAGCTTAAATGAAAAATGCATTCAGTTCTTAATAATACGAATTCATTTCAGAAATCCTCGATGTCGACTTTGGTTTATTGGCTTAGATTTAAATAAAACTGTGAGCAGGAAAATCGACATTCAGCATGAAGTTCAAAGTTTTATGGATCTTCTAAACAGCATGGCTACTAATCAAAATATATATGTGGAAGGAATGAGTGTATGTATTTCTGTGCCATCTAAAACTTAATTTTAATTTCGGGGAAATGTTAAATGTAATGCTTTTTTCTTGATATTTCTTCTAACTTTAGTAGGAACAGTAATTTGCATGCTGGATTTTTAGATTTCGCTGTTCTACTAGGAATTAATAGTATTGAACTTTTCTGTTGTCAGGTAATACCACATTATCTTCGTAAAGCGGAACTTGTAAAATGGTTGAAAATGGACGATTTAACTAGAGGAAAAAAGGCACCAAAGAGGCGACGAAGTGCAACTTCTCAAAATCAGCAGCCTACAGGTCCATCACAAAGTAAGGCAAGAAGTGAAACATCAAGCATCACTTCTTGCAATTCTTCGGTAAATTCTTCTTTCATCCCGAGTAAAAAATAATATAATAACATATGAATTAAATTTAAAATGATTGCGAATAGCAATTTGCAATTTGGAAGTAAGATCAACATTTCACTCAAAGCTTCTTGAAATTTACTATTCCAGGGTTCTGCATCACCTTCCACATCAGCGCCTGGAATGGAAGTTAAAAATGTGCAGAATGATTTAATAATGTCATGGACTGCTTCAGTACCAACAGGTGCGTTTTCTTTCGATTACCAAACATTGATTTTCTGCACACTAATTTTTCTCCGTTTTAGTTATCTTTTTCTGTTTAAAATTTATTTGCTTTTTTTTAGAACTTTTCCAAGAAACTAGGAATAAATTTATAGATGATGCAGAGGTAGCTCCTAAAACGGAGGCGGACATTTCGGGCAGCAGGGACGTTCTTGTTGATTCAAGTTGTTCGGTGGAAAGGAAGTTATCGGTGAGCAATCAGCTCGATAATCATTTAATTTATTTTTTTAGCAGTTTTTCGTTGCAATAAATAAATTTTCTGAAATATTTTCTGTTGCAGGATGAAACCAACAGATTGGTCCTTCACAACAATTCAAATGTAGAAAGTAATTCAAATTTCATTTATTTTATTAGCATGAAATTTTACTGAATACTATTACTACCTATTGTTTTTGTAATGAAACTTTCAAATTTAAATGAAACTTGTAGCTTCAGCAACTGGGAGTCAATTTTCTGCTGCACAGCTCTTCGTGAGTGGTAACCATTACAATGAACTGCAACTTCCAATGAATATTGACAATGCGAACCAAGTAAGAAGTGTAAAATAATTAAAATTCTAGAATTATGCTTACAAATTTTTGTAACAGTAACAACGCTTTTAAATTTGTTTTTCAAACTGAATTCATTTTCGTTAAATTTAAGCAGAAAAATAGTGGAAGAAAAAGATCAGTGGAAAGAAGTGAGGAAGTTGGAGAGGCAACACCAACTCAACCTAAAAGGTGTTCACTTGCTGAAGCAAATGCTGTCTCTCCCACGAGGATGGAAACGGAGCAGGGTAGTCGAGGTTTACTTGGTTCGGTAAGTGAATTTGACTTTACATCATAATAATATGATTGTTTTCTAGCGCAGTTATGTTAATGCTCAGTAAACAATATACCAATACTGCAAGGTTGTTTTTTAAAAAATAAATCAATATGGGTCCATAACAAAACAAGACAAAAGTTGTTTAAGAAAATAAAAATTATGGTTTTTTTGCTGATAATCGAAAATTAATTAAGATTATTTCGATTTCAGTTAAGTGAGTTAACGTATGCTATTCATTATTTCAGGGTTTCAATGGTGCTGCTGCTTGAACAATATAAATTTTTAAGACCTTTGCAATTTTTATCCTCATGTGTTCAGGAGAAAATATTATTTGCTACTATGGAATGTGCTACATCTCTTTTGTCTCTCTCATTATTATGTTTGGATGTCAAATTTATGTTGTATTATTCATAAATAAGCTTCTATATCATCATTCACGACTTGTGACTGATGAAAAATGTTTAGTTAATATATGTAGGAGCTATATAACAACTTTCAATTTTATTTGGTTTCTGAAAACTCTGAAAAAATTTCGGAAAAAAATATCAAAATGTAAAAATTTTCCAAAATGCAGAAATTGGATTATTCATTGCACCCTTTTGATATTCACTACCATCTTTAATAACATATTTACTTTATTTTAATTAGTTTTGCATTAATAGGCTTTGTTGTTTGTTAAAATACAAAAGTTTTATACAGTGAATGTTGCAGAAATTTTTCAGAGGAAAAAATAATATTCAATTGTGTGCAATGAATGGAAAAAAATTTTTTTGAAGTGTTGATCTCAGTATGCTGTATATTTATTCTGTCATTTGTATAAATGCAATAATTCAAAATTACTTCTAAATAATAACTTTTTTGCAAAAGTATGATATTATTTCAATAACTTTGTACTGTCAAATTATCGCTGTAAATGTTTGGAATTTTTCGTATGTTGTTTTTGGTCATTTCAAATGTTCGCAATTATATAGGAATTATTTTGTATTGCATTTTTATGCGGCATTATGAATTAATCAATTTGAATGTCATCAATTTGCTTTCTGTTTTTTGAATTCAAAAAATTCTGCCAAATTGCCTTTATGTAGTTTTAGAGATTTATTCGCACATAGTCTACTATTGCAAAATTCTATGGAACTAATTTTTTTGATTTTTGTGATTTTTTCTCAAATATTTTAATTTTTTCTTTTTTTTTGCGGTAGTCGGGAATATTGTTTAGCTGTTACGAGAAAGTAAACTTTGTGGAATTGGCTTAGATGATATAGTATTTGCTAGCTTTGAAGAATGTGGAATAGGCTTAACCAAACTGTGCATATTGTTAAGACTTTCTTATCATTAAGTTGATTGAGTGATTGATGCTTTTTCATACATTAACACCTCATTATCAAATATTTTCATCGTTTCTGTTTTTTGCTATGTTTGTCATTTCACTTTGTTACCGTATGTCACTAGTATAAAATTTGTTTTCATGCTTAAAGTTTTTTTTTTTTTTTTTTAATTTTTAAAAAAACTTTAGATTAATAAGAGTGCAAGTCGGTTTTGAGAAAATTTTGAATTCATGATGGACTTTTGATTCTACGAGAAATTAATGAAGCTATTGCGCACTTAGACAACAAAAATTGTAACATTTTTTTAATTATTGGTTTAAAAGTGGTCATTGCTATCTCTCTGTTGTGTTTATCGAATTTTGAAATATAAATGAGCTTTAGGTGAAAGCTTTGATTTCGTAGCATCAAAGAAAATTCAAGTATTTTATTCGTAAATGAAAATATATTTAAAAAGGAGTGGTCACTTACAAGTGGAAGAAGCGTTGTTCTTTTTTTTTGTATTTCCTCCTCTATAAGTAAAAGGCAAATTCGAAAAATCCTTGTAAGTGAAAATTTGAAAATTCTGTACGATAAAAATTAATGAAGACGGAATGACCAACTGACCGCTTACTGTTACCTTACTGTTCACAACTTTTCGTCGCTATATCCATTTAAAGGCTTCTGCGGGCTATTCATTTCTACCAAGTACTGCTAGCTATGCACCAAAGGTGACAGGTTATTACTTACCAGAAATTGACCGGTTAGAGACAGAGACGATAGCGTTTCAAGGCGGGCAAAATTGTATGTTTCGTAGTACGTTGCCGTTCACGTGTGTTTCGTAGTACGTTGCCGTTCACGTGTATTCGTAGTACGTTGCCGTTCACGAGCAAAATTGTATATTTCGTAGTACATTGTTGTTCACGTTATTAATACTGTCATCTCATTAATATTTCATTTAAGCAAATCCAGAAAAAGTTTGAGCAGTGAAAATCTGAACAGATGTTTGATTTCCAATGAATAAAATCACATTATAACTTTTATTTATCTTTAAAATTAATTTTTAAATTAGTTTGAAAAAATAATACGTGTTTTTCTCTTCATTTGCATGGTAAGATTGTTAAAATTTTAGAGTGATTGT
The DNA here is from genome assembly GCA_029876185.1 of Mansonella ozzardi. Lineage (NCBI taxonomy): Eukaryota > Metazoa > Nematoda > Chromadorea > Rhabditida > Onchocercidae > Mansonella > Mansonella ozzardi. The sequence goes on along the minus strand of JARVGP010000249.1, from coordinate 53,606 downwards.
GGTAGAAGATTAAGTGAATTTAAGACAATAATTTGTTTTTTAGAAATAAAATGTTTTTTTGTTTGCAACAATCTTTAGTGTTTGTTGATAAAGTACGATATTAGCTATCAATGAAATTTTCTAGGTCTTCATATTTTACTATGGGAACATTGCAACGAAATGATTTTTCTATTCCTCGAAAATCGCTAAAACAGATAAGTATGTTCCTTCCTATTTATCCTTATCAATTTATCATGCGATATTTACGATTGCTTAATTCTCTTTCTAAAGTAATCAATTCATTTATAAATGCTCATATAGTCATGTCCAATTATCATCGTATTATCATTTGAAAGGAAATAAATTTATTACAAAATATTTTGTTCGAAAAAAGATTTTATACAAATGAAATCTTAGGTACTTACCTCAGAGTGATGTTTAGTTGAATAAAATCGAATAAAACATACACTTTATATGATAACTAAAGAAAAAACAAATGATATTTTCATAAAAATAGAAGTAGCTTTTAAATGTTCTATAATGAACATGGCATTAGTAAACTTCTTTATATTAAATTGATAAATTTATTTGAATTTTTTTTTTTTTGTTGAAACTTTATTGCTTATAATCACTTTGCTTATTTGAAGGCAAACCTCAGCATTACATAAATGATGTAGCTCTCAACAGTGAGCCATTCCGAAATATATATCAGCAAGTAATTTTATCACATTTATCAAGCAACTGTCAAGACCGAGAATCAACCAGAATTGTCCGATGTAGAACTATAAGTAATAAACAACTGGAAACACGGGTAAAAATTATTTTTTTTGATCGATGAAAAAAAAGAAATTTTCAAATAGATTTGTATTTTGATCCTCTTTCTGTTTAAAGAACTATATCTTTAGTTGTAAATGTGATAAATATTTATTTAAGGTCATCGGAATTCAACGATCAATTCTTACATATTGTACTAGAAAATTAATAAAAAGAGAAATTTGAAAGTCATATTGAGAAGTTTGTAAGGAATTCAGTTTTATTACTCTTCAGTTTTCCGATTTTCGAAAGTCGCTCGAATCTCAGCGGTTGCCTGCTGATGTGTCGTTTGGATACACTCTTCTCTCAGATAATCCGCGAGAAGTAAGTTACTTGTATTCATTTCGTTTTCATATTTAGTGGTTTACAAGAGTGCTATTAATTGTTTTCCTATTTTTTGCTTTCTGAGAATTTAGCTGATAATATATCAGAGACTATCTTGTTTTGTTAATATGAGAATAAATCTTCATTTCTTCCTTTGAAATGGAATGTTGCTTTAAAAATATTAGGTCTGGTAGGATTAATTTTTGAAAAATTAGGTTTTATAGTGTTTTGTTATCACAACATTCACTTTTCTGGTGACAGAACATTGGTCGGCTGATTTATTACTATTGAGTGAGTTAAAATTAAAACTATTTCTTCAGTAAGTTTTATGAATGCCTAACCTTTTTACTTTTCAGATGGAATTAATAGCGCAGAGAGGTCTATCAGTTAATAATAACTTCGTGGGAGATTTAGGTGAACCGGCACATGGTTAGTTCTTCAGTTCGTAACATAATGACTTAATTGGGTTTACGAGCAAGCTTCTATTTAATTCACTTACTGATACTGAGTTTTCTTACTGTTTTAGCGGGATTTATTATCTTTAATTGTAAAGCAAATGGACAGAGAAGATGTAAATAGGTGTTATTAAAAAAGAATATTGATTTATGGGAACTTATAATAAAATATTTCATATTTATTAAAATATCGTATGCAAATGTCATGCAACCACTGCTTTCATTTTCACTTTCTTTCGTCGAGTTCTGGAATATTTATTTGTATTATATGATTTCCAGGTGTTTACTTGTCAGGACATCCTGATTTAGTTACACCGGCACTGTTTCTTGGACGAACCAAATTGAAGATCCTTGCTTGCAAAGTAAATGCTTCTATATCGATTAATTCTTGATTGTCTTCGCTCTTAGCGCTACACACTTTTAAAGCATTGATATTACCATTTATTATCTAAATATGAATGTTGTCTACATGCAGCTACGTGTGCTGGAAATTATAAAATGTCATGTCATGGGAATTTTTTTAGATTTTGAAAGGCAGATGCAATATTGTTGGTTTGGGTTCTTATCATATGTTGCCTAAACGAGGGTATCATTCACATTCAGCTTTGCAACCAGCGGATTGTAAATTATCACGGCATGATAATTTTCGATGTGATCAGGTTTTATTAAATTCTAATTTTTCTCATTTTCAAGAAGAAGACTTTGATTCTTCTTCAAGAAGTTATTAAATTTTAAATCAATAAACCTTTCTTGACCGTATACTTATAATGACTGCTTTTTCAGATTTTTTTATTCGAAGAAAAAGGAAGTGGATATTCCAAATCGCCAGGAAATGTTTTACCTTTTGCCGTATATGACGTAGAATTCTCTCCAAATGCGTAATTCTGTTCATTCAGTTTTTGATTGACTAATTAGTTCTTTCATTACTCATGTTTAAGATTACATTACATGATCAGCACGGTGTTTTATTCAGAAATGCGCAAATTAAATATCTCATTTATTTGCGTTTTTTAAAGGAAGGTTGGACTGACTAAAATATATCTGGTTATGTGTAAAAATTCACCGAAAAAGATGTATACTTTTCATTTTCATGAGTTTCAGTGTTTTGTCTTTCAAAGGAACAGATTCGGTGGTTTGGAGTGGTAATTTGTTGATTGGAAATAAGCGTTACAGTCGTGTCTCGCTGTATTCATTAGCAGCAGCGACTAAACCACCATTACTGTGAGTTTGCATTTCTTTCAGATGATTTCAGTCTTATCTATGAGATGCTTTTAGAAGAGCATTTTTGAGTAGAAATTGGTTGTTTTCATATGTTAAATAAAATCTTCGTATGAAAGCATTTTTGTGTTTAGGAACACTTTTGAAATTACCGATCTTATCCACTGGACTGCGTGCTTGGCTTTTCCACCGGTTCTTGAACTGCTGAAACCGCCATCTCTTGGAGAAATCGCTTTGAAAAAAGAGGCTTGAAAATTTAAATTTTGCAAAAGAAAGTAGTAATTCAGAAATTAATTAAGTTTTTTTAGGTGCTTTTGGTCGATTCTCAGCGCTTGGTTTACTATTTTACATTATTTTCTGAAGGTGATTCTCATGACTTTGTTTCGCTACACGAATCCATGAGAATAAAACAGGCGGTAAGTGTTTCATGTTTCTTTCTTTATCCATTATTTTCCCATGTTTCACGTGTACGAGTGATAAATTTGAGAACGAATTCGTCAGTTTCACTAGAAGTGATCCGTTGGAAATAAGTCATTCTGCTGAAATATATTATATTGTAGAATTGTCAGTATACCTTTTTTTAGGCAGGCATAACGATCTTTCCATCTGTTGGGATTTTCATTCTTTTACCAAACGGATTATTTAGTGATTTGTTAATGCTTCCTAAGACAACAGGCAGTATTTTCCACTGTTTGTATTTGACATCCGATTTGAATTGTTCATTAATAAATGGTACATTCGAAACGATGTCGACAGAAGAGAAGTCAGTTTTTTAGTTCAGATTACGAGTTTTAATTGTCTAGAATCATTCATTGCTGATATGAAAACTTACACCATTTTTTTTAGAGAACAATTAACTTTATCTTTGTTACATATTAATCTAATGAGTAATATTTTTTTACAGCGACGAATTTGTGAGGCCGTTGTTGCTTCAAGAACGCATTGATGGACTAGATGTTCGTGTTCAAGAACTGGTGCGGAATGTGGCTAAGAAAACTGCACTTTTCGAGGAAAATTTTAATAAACTAAGGGGAGAAATATCGAATGCAACTTCCGGTAACTTTTGTGTTATTTAGAAGTTGCCATAGAAAACAAGTTTTTTTATAATCACTGTGTTCTCCCTGCAAGAGTTAATGTAATGATATTTTAAAAAAATGATCCGTGTTGCTTATATATTGCAGAAGCGGTTGATATGGATATAGCAGACAGCGATGATGATGAAAAGAAGGATTGGCGTGTTGAATGTATGAGCACAAGATCTGGAATGGAAAAACTCTCAAGAGAACATGTATGTCTGCACAAAATTTCATTGACTGTGTCATTTTTAAGGATATGGTTCAGCTTATTTAATTTGACTTTGTGTTTTGTTGTGTTAATCATAAGCAAGAACTTTATGCACTAATTGTTGCTGATGACACAATCGTGTGTTTAGTTCGAATAGACATGGTCAGTGATTTTGCAAATTCATGAAATTCATTTGAAAATGTTTTGACTGAACGAATGATCTACTGGATTATATAGAAAGAGGATTATATAAGTTTTGGTAGTTTCATCAAACTATCCAACTAATATTAATTTCAAGCTTAAAATTAAAGCCAAGTTCACTGCATTCAATTGATGAAGCAGTTTCAAAAGATAAATGGGCGCTTTCCTCTAACCCTGGACGTGACAAGGTATTTGTCAGTAGAGATCCCAGAAAACGTCCTATCAGCAATCAGGATTTGCCATCATGTTCAGTCGTAGGACGAAGGATTTTAGAACAACCGGATACTGAGAAAAAAGTAACTTCTTTTTGTGAACATTTTTCTAAAACACTGAATTAAGCCAATTTTAAATTTTATAAAATTATAGACTTTATAGTATATTGGAGCTAGATTAGGTTTGTTCTATTAACTTTAATCTACGTTAATATTAAATTTGATTTTTAAAAGTCATGTTAAATCATTCAATGGAATGAGGTTTCATCGGTTTTTTCTAGCCAATACCTTCATTATTCAACTTACCTGCAACTGATTTTCGTGATTATTCACCATCAGATGCGATATCCAGTGAAGGATCATCACCGAAAGCTTTTTCACAGTCTCAGAGATCTCCATCCAGCAGCTCTCCTATCTGTAGAGTACGTTTATCTCTCCTCAAATTGCAGTATGAAAACTGTCATTATCATTTAACTATTTTCAACGAATGTAGCTAAATACTTTCTTGAATCAATCATATGGGTAGTTAAAATTTGAAACCTCAAAACTGAACTATGGTTTTAATTATCAAGAATGAAATTGAACGGTGTTCTCACAAATTACGAAAGAAATAGTTGAAGCAGTTGCTGAGTTACATGTTTGACGGAAAATAATTTAAAACTTTCAGAATAACGATACTATGGCTTTTGTCGGAAGTCATTTGAGAAATAAAAGGTCCGTTCATGAATCATTTACATCTACAATTTGTTTTATTTAGTCTTAATTCAAAGTAGTACGGATTACATTTACATTGAATGCTGTGAAAAAATTGTTATTGAGGATACCAAAACTTTCCTTTCACTCGGTTTTGAATCTTCCAAACCTTCCATATTTTTTAGCGAACTCGATAGTACGGAATCACCTGCTAGCCCTCCGCATGAATCTGGTGTTTTCGTTGCTACTGCACCGAAGATTATATCTGATTATGATATGAGATCGGCTGCTGATGCCCCATTTCAAACGCCTGTTCGGCAGTATCGGGTGCTTTCAATTTTCAGCGTTTTAAATATTCTGATTTATTTAAGTAAAAAATAAGCATTTCGATTGCGTGGTATGGAATTTTATCTCCTATATACTATATGCATCAAAATGTTAATGTCATAAAAAATGACTGAATTTTGATTAATTGCGTCAAATTTTGTATCAATTTATTCAAAAGAAGTAGTGAAATAAATGTGAAATAAATCGGGCCTTCTCTTAATTATTCATGAAGTATATTTAATACTTTTCAGCCTCCCGAAGTTACACCATTTACAGCTCTGGCATCAATGGAAGCAATGAAAATTCCTGCACCTTCAATAGAGAATGTCAGTTTCCATTTGTTACTTTATATCTGTTTTTGTCGTTCTCATCATTTAAATTTTCTGTAAATTGCAATATACTGTATCTGCTGGTTTCAGAATGATAAGAAACGAGCGAGTAAATCTGATCGTGAAGAATCTTCTCAGATTAATGAGAATCAAATGAAAAATGAACCCACGTAAGAAGGCATCATTTTATAAATCATTTTAATTTATACTACTCAAAATTGCCCTTCGAAATTTCTGTCTTTACCTGATAAATTTGTTTAGCAATTTATAGACTGTACTTGTCTAAAGTCAGTTTTTGACTCGTAGATTCGTAAATTGTGGATTGAATTTTCATTTTCCGCAATCCTTTTGCTTTTTCTTACGCTTTTACATTGTTTAAAAACTTTGTTATCCTAGGCAGAAAGAAGCTACAGTAGAAGGCTTTTTTGCCCATTCTGTTGCAGATATTCTTTGTTTCAAATATTGATAAATTTTCTGCCATAAGATCGAGAGAGATTCATCTTATTAAAATTTTGTATAGTTGAAATTATCTGAAAAGCTAAATATGAAATTTTTAGTTACATCCAGTCTGAACTAATTTCATTTCCTCTCTGTTCGACTCAAAGAAATCCGACTGAAAGTCAAAAGGTCAGTTTTTACTAGCAGGAAAATGCTCTATTGTAGGCTGTTGTTTTATTTATAGAGGAATTATACATAAAAAATTTTTTTGTATTTACAAGGAGTAGTGCAGTCGAAGAGTATGTAGCTAGTTTTTACTTTTCAGGTGGATTCGTTATTAAATCCTTCTCCACAGCATTGGAATGTTCTTCCGAACACAAAAGTCGATGATCGAAATTTGTCATTTTGGAAACCAACTAGCGAACTAGCAGGTAGTGGTGATGTGGACATGCGTACCGTTCATTCAGTCGGTTCTGTTCCAGACGCTTCACGTGAAGTATGAATTTTAATTTTTTGAAACTAAGTATAGTTTTGAGATGTACCGACACGTCAGTATATCCAACCGCATATTCAATTTTATCATTTATATGGTTAGAACTTTATAATTTTTTAATTTTTTGACATAAAGAGAGATAAAGATGATGCAATTATCATTTTGTGATGAAGTGAACTTGTCTGCAACGGTGAAGATAAATGACTGGGATTATAGTGGCTGAGTTTGAGAGATTGTTACATGAGGGGTAATTTCTCGATGCTATTTTATAAAATATATTTGAAGTAACGACTGTTTACTTCTTTATTGCTGTAATATTTTCTAAATACAAACTATTTTTATGTAGATTTGTTGAATAAAAATTACTACAATGCAATAATTGGGTTATTTGGAATAAAGAAATTAAGTTGGGAGAGAGATGAGCTAGTCAGAAAGTTTTTTTTTTGAATTGGAAGAGTATGATTTGCTAGGAAGAAATGAGACCTAATGCATCTCATAGCATAACCTGAAAAACGTCTTTGTAGGTAAAAGCATCAACTGTACATCAAGTAACATCTATTTTGCAAACACCGATCGTATTCTCTAATGGCGATACTGATCATCGAGTGATTTCATCAACACTTTTACCTTCAGCTTCTGCTCAACCTCCCGAAAGCTTTACAAATGAATCTGCTGGACACTTTCGCTTCAGTCCGTTTTGTTCATCTAGTGGTGTTCCCTTTTCGGGATCCTTTCAATATCGTAATGCTTCTTCGACGTGGGTTTTTTTTTTTTTTAACTCTCCAAAAAAACTACAGGAGATAGTTCATGTGATGCAGTTAAAGTTATAGAGAGTTGTTGCATCTTTCGTTTCAGCAACTATACAACTAGATTTAAACAGCCACTCGTGTATGGATTTTTCAATCAACCAACAGTTCATCGCCAACCAAAAGTACATTATTCTCGAGATGTAAGAGTTTTACTGCTGGATCTTTTGGAAATTTTCTGTGAAATTTTCTAGTGAACTCTAATCTTGGTTTATAGAAAGTAATGAAACGCAGCTTTTTTCTGTTTTTTCCTAAATTATTTGTTTAGACTGTGAGTGGCAATTCTTCAGTAATCTTGCAAAGACGAGGAGTGTTAATGATCGATGATGCTCAGTTTACTATTGGAGCCTTGTATGTATTTTATTCTATGGCAAACTTTTTTTTTTTAAAAAAACATTTTTTGCTGTTGCATATTTCGATTGTATCCGATTCGAATTGTTTATTTCATTTTATTGTTGCGTTAATGATGCTATATTAGTACAATGAAATGTTTAGTTTGAAAAAATTTGAAAAAAAAAGAATGCATTGTTTATAGAGATCCAAAGTTTTTCCGGATCATTTTGGAACATTTTTCAAATTGGAGAAAGAGTAGTTCCAATTTATGGTGGGTTAAACTGCACACATATATGAGGCAGACTTTGACACTGGATGGGTAAGTTTCTTTCTCCATTATCTCCAGCAGGATAGTAATGTTAGATATTTTTTTCATTATTATTCATGATATTATTTTATCTTTATTGATTTGTAGTTACAAATTCTAGAATCATAATAGCTGCCAGATACTTTAATAGCTGAGAGTGATCTTTTCTTATCGATTTGTCCAACGATATAGCTCCTAATTCCATTCTTTCGCTAAAGCGCTCTGTCACTAAACCTAGAATAACAGTGATTTAAGCCGTATTTTACTTTTTTAAAATGTCGTCTAATTCTCATTACTGCAAACTTTATTATTCATTGTTGGTTCAGTTTTTAAATTTGATTGATATTCAAGAGTTTGATAATTTTGAACTTGTTCAAATAAGGAAAGCGATCTGAGAAAACAGGATAAAACTAAATATTTTAAATAATTACTGGATATAATAAATCTTTAAGTGCTTCATCGAATTCTAACTCGAAAATAGTGGAAAGATATGCTCAGTATGAAGAAATAATCAAAGAATATATAAACCTGGAAGTTGTGCAAATAATGAAACCACATGAATGTGATAAAAATAAGCATGATGCAAATGTATTGTTAAAATGTCTAAGTCATACTGCGAATGCGAATCAAAAATGTAGCATGATTTATTTGACTGGTAAGTTATATTGAACAATTAATGTTTTGTTGAAATTAACATTTACATGATTAGGAGTGTAAACTATAAAAGTAGCATTTCCTAACTTTTTGTGGCTTGTTGTATTTCATAATTCAATCAAAACAAAAAAAATGAAAAAAACCTGAGAAATGTAACTATGTCCATTTCTGAAATTCTTTCACCTTTTTTTTTCTGTTTTTGTTTTTGAAAGTTCAAATCTAATCGAATTATTCTGTGATCATTACATTCTTTTTAAATTTCAGATATCGCAAAGGATTCGCCAATTGGCAAGCAGATAGCATGCACAGGTTTTGAAATTTATCGCAGTGCAGAGCTGTTAAAAAAATTCGATATTTGATACCTCACTTACTTATAATAATGTAAATTCATGAGTTTTATATTATTGATAGTTGACTTCATGCAGTTTTAAAACTTTTTGAATATATTTTATGGATAGAAGTCATAAATTGTTAGGCATAATTCTTTTATGTGCTCTGTTTCCACAAATCTATATTTGATAGGTTTTAAAACGGGGAACACAAATTAAAAAATCTATTTCTATTTCTATTATTCTTTACTTATTTATTCAAATTCCTTATTTTAGTTTTCCATATCAGCTCAGTTTTAAATATAAAAAAGGAATTACATTTGAAAAACCCTTCAGTTGTTTTTGAATTTATTTTATGTTCTGTTCGAAAATGGCAGATAGCAAAAATTGTTTTGACTAGCTTTGAAGAAAAATACTCCAATTTGTTAATGCTTTTAGAATATTTTAAGTATTGTTGCTGAGTTCATTCTAGAAATCATTGTCCAGGGTAAATATTTCGGCATATTAAAAACAAATTTTGATATCATCTTCAGGTATAACATAACATTCATAGCTGTTAGCGCTGTACATATGTGTTTTTTTGATAAACTAAAACAAGCGTAAATGATTTGGTTTTTACATGGAACGTATGGAAACTGCCATTGAATCTTGTATTACATCTCCGCTATTGCCTATAAATTTATATTCTTGATTTCCTGTTGTTTCTTCTTCTGTTACTTTTTAAAAGGCATCAGATGATCTTTTTTGCTGATTTTACAAATTATCTTTTAATTTAATAATGAAACCTTTGTTTAAGAGGATTCAGTTGCCTTTGATGTCACAAAATGATAAATGCAAACCGTAGTTAATATATGAAACTATTATAATACAATTGCACTCAACGGTTCATTTTATTAATATCCTGAAATATGCAAGCCTATTTGTTTCTATCGTTGCTTTATATTTCTAAATGCAGAATATTTCCTGTTCTATCTAATAGATTCTTAGTTAATTGTTAGTTATTAGGAGTAGTTGCCTTCCAACACTGCCTCTAATAAATGGAATATTCTTAGAATATCTGGCACCAAATATTAGGAATAGTTGTCTTCCGAAAATCTTTCTGTTCATTATTGAGCCGTTCAACATTTTAATATTAGGATATGTTCTGAAAACGGTTTTGAATATGCTCGCAACTCGCAGCATCTCCAAATGTTTAAACTTAAGAATTCAAAATTGAAAAATGCCATGTTTTTCTGTATTTTGATTGATTCGTCGGTACGTAATGCTTGTTGAATCGAAGTTCAATTCTTGTGAAAAAACACATATATGAATAATCTGTATGCTGAATATGCTTAATCCTTTGGTAACACTTCCGAACAGGGGAGTGAGCTAAAAACTGTAATTTTCATCGGAACAGAAAGACTGGGAATTATCATGTCTTTGTTTATATTTTTCTCACCTGTTTTTTTGATAATCCAACTGCATTAATATATTTAAGTGAGTGAAGACCTTAAATTTATTTTTATGATTGCTGTCAGTAATAATTTGCAATTTACAAAAGTTTTAGAAATTATCATTGATTGTCTCGAACCTTTTGCTAACCGTGCTTACAAAATCATCTTAAGAAATATTCCTTATTTCGATTTTTCGTCACTTGGTATTGAATGGTCAGAAAGATCAAATTGTTATTTGAGAAAGCTATCATGAACAGTTTTTTAAAAAATATTTTATTTTAATCCAAAGCGTTAATTATAAGTATTTTTCCAATAGAAGGGTTGATTCAGGTAGAGTAATTTGTAAAGCATTCCCTGCAATTTTTCAATTTTTCTCTAATAATTTTTACTAGTCGAACTTTAGACCGAATACTGAGTTTATGCGGAACCATAAAACACAACAATTAATTTCAAAAACACTCCATACTTGTTTTTCTCTAAATTTCTAAAACATTTTTTCATCTCTGGTTTATACGAACAGCTAAGTCCGACTTTGATGAGAAAAAAGAATGTAGGGGGTTTGCTTAGATTTTCGAATCAATTTTATTTTTTGTGATTTAGTTTATGAAAAAATTGCCAAATTGTTAGATGAAGTTTTTAACCAGTTTGGAAGGAGTTCTTTTGTCATTTATCGAAATTCGAAGCTTGCTGAATTTTGAATTGTTAAATTTCGTTAAATGAATCTATGTGCCAAAAGCTGTTAGAATTTTACATCAATTTGAAACATATATCAAATTTTTGCTGTTTTCATTATTTTGTACCAATGATATGGGAAAAATTTACAACTTCTAAACAAGATTTGTGGGGATCAGTTGAGATTTAAATGTTATTGTTTCAACTGATTGAAAAGTTATGCAAAGAATGAAATCATTCTCATGAAATTTTGACAGTAATTGCAGATGCGCAAGCATACTTTGGAATTCAGATGGCATGAACCAAAATTTGTGCCCAATCATGAATTCAATTCAAATAATTCTTTTTTGAGAAGCTACTTACAACCAACAAATCGTTGTAGACCAGATGTAAATTTGTCAAATCACAGAAATTAGGAACATGCAATATTTTAAGCTGTTAGATCACAAATGTGGATAATTCGTGTTCTGAATCTTTAAACTTGATCAAAATATTACAAAGGATATCTATTTCATATTTCCCAATGATTAAGCATGATATGGATAATATTGTTTTTTAGAATTCCGAACTTTTTTAAAACGTTTTTTCAGCAATGTATTTTAGAAGTAATATTATGGACAATTAAAAATTAATGTGAGTTGAAACTGATTACCAAGTTAGTCCAATCTTTTATTGAAAGTATTAGCACGACCATTTAACTGATCGCTTCCAATAAATAAATGTGATTTGAAAGATGAAATAATAAAATAAAATATTGTCTCTTATCAACAAGCAAGTCAAAGGATTCTCGTTTATCTTTGGAACTTACAACAGTAATATTTCATCAGTAGTATCCTCTAATAATATCCACTAATAATGACGGGAAACCGAAAGACAGAAATGCATTAAGACAGTTATCTAGTCAATTCGTTAATATTACGATAAATCTCATTACAAAATTTCTTCCATTTCTCTACTCAATCACTTTGACGATCGCTTCATTCAAAATATTATTTTATAACTGATTATTAATTACCCTAGGAGATTTATTTACAGTTTCTTATTGATGAAATTCTTTGACAGTATTGGCCGCTATTAGAAATGGATTTATAAAACAAATACGTCATTAAAAGTCATCTGATAACAACTGTATCATCAAAATTTATGTGAAACGAATGTCGGAAAAGCTGGGAGAATTTATGATATATTGCAACAATCAAAATATTTGTATTACACATTTTTAACGCAACGATTGCTTAAAATAAAATTGAGAATTTATCACACAAAGGATATACACTTAATGTGATGAATTATTTATCATTCTTCAATTCGTTGAAAATGAATTCAATAGTGGAGACGTAATTAATATCCATTCGAATGACCCAAACTTTCCTGGATTCTATAAGATTTCTCGTGAGCTCCAATTCTATTACTTACACAAAAATTTTTTCTTTACACCAACAAGAAGTCTAGCCACAACTGTATTCTTTAATCTAAGGATAGGAAATCTGTCATCCTCATAAATAAATCATCATCACACTCCTTGCGTCGGGGTCAAAGAGCACAATGATACTTCATCGCCAATCTCCTCTAACAGAAAGTAAAACTTCTACGAACTTACATGAATCCTTTATTCACTTAAAAAATCAAAATTTCAACTTTTTCAATATTTCAGTTTGAATTTGAAATAATTCATCTTTTACTTAATTAACTTCTTGAAAATTTCTTTTTTTCAAAATATCAATTTAAAAACCGAAATAGTTTTGTCGTATAAATGAAAATATTACAAACAATAACAATTGTGTTTAAATTCCCACTGAAACAATCTCTTTTCGATTTATTGCGTCCTGTACATGTCCTCATTTCCATTTAATGGTCGTTTGAAGTTGTCATACAAGATGACAACCATCATTTTCCAGTTATTTGCCCGCTGACGATCATCGACACTTGTTATTCACCGTATTGATTTTTATAAAATTTAATTCATTTTTTACTAGATCGATTTTTGGCTGAATAAAGGTCTAACTTTGGTTATTATAATCTATTCATAATTGAGGATTCATTCAACTCTAAACTGTTTTAATTGAAAACTTAACAATAGAATCTTTCAATCGATTATAGTATAATCATTTTCTTTTTTGAAAAATTCAATTCTTTTTTGAGCTCTTTTTTTTTTGAAAAATTCATTGAAGAGTCACTGAAAATTTTGCTTTCCTAGCATATATTGCATTCTAATGACTTGTCTATTAAAAGTCTGCAAATGCGGTTAGTCACAATTTATCATCATTATGATCAGATCAAAGGCCACGAATTGCGGCATAAAGGAACGTGAAAACTAAATTCAATCTTGTTTCACTATTCTCAATTGTATTCGTAAAAGTGGTATGAAGATATATATACATATCTGTGTCTGGTCAGAGTAGCTAATTGCTTTAATTCTGTGCCTTGGTCAGAGTGGACTGATCGCTGTAATACATCTGTCCATCTGTCCATCTATCTATCCACTATTATTTGTTCAAACTATTGCCCTTGTTCTTTCTATCTTTCACGATCAAATGAATGGTCCTTTTAGTTATCATCGAGCCGCCGTTAGTCCATCGGTTGATCGGTTCGCTTTTACTGCTGTTCATTCAATTCGACAGCTGCTTCCAACTGTTTACTCAACGATTGAATTGACCGGATTCTCTCTTAATTTTGTTTATTCATTATTACTGTATTATTTAAACAACTGCTACTCAAAAAATTTTTTGAAATATAATTTAAAATTATAATATTGTCCAAAACATTTACATATTTTGAAGTTTGTAATTCATATTTTGCAATTTCTTCAACATTTTATTACTGCATTAAGTGTATTTTTTTTATACTTTAAATAGGTAGGTACACTAAAAAATCACAAAAAACATGCTAGATAGATCACACAGTTAGTTCCAAGTGGACGACTTCTCACCGAATCAAGTGACAGTTCGGTGGATTTTAAAATTTTTATGATTGATGGAAAAGATGGGAATAAATTTTTTTGCTCATCTGAGACTTAATTACCGTGAATTATTCCTGTGTTCATAATCTTACTGATTTGTGAATTATAGTGGATTAATTTGAATACCAGTAATACTTATTACATTTGAGTTTATTTACAGAAAATGCCGCTATATCCAACTCTTGAAGATTTGTTAGTTGGTCAATATCAATATCAGGTGAAGTGTTTTTATTTCCCTTTTTCTAGATGTTTTTGAGCTGATGATTGTATTATGATTACTTTTCAAAAGATCATCATTGATTGTCTAGACAATGTGAATTGAAGAGACTGAACTTCTCATGGAATTTGAATTATTTTCATAGTGCATCATACTATTATTGATAAAACATATTTATTATTCAAAAATTTTTTCTTTTCTCGAAATTTTTTTCAGAAAGAAATAATTAATTTTAAATTCGTAATTGTTTTTATCAAATACCAGGTTGCCATGCAATTTAGCACATTTCTTTAAAAAATGTTTACATTCGAAGACATTCAGATTAATAATTTTGGATTCCATCATTATGTAATGAATAAATTATGGCTAATTACAAGGTTTTGGATTTCCTTTTTTACAAAGTAACAGACGAAATTTTGAACTGAAATAAATCTGTGAATTCTTAGGATTCTTCAAAAAGCTTTTGAAAGCTACAGATGAAAATAAAGCGAATGAGTAAATAGACAAGTCATATTTATTAACACTTAGTATTATCACTCAAATCGGTTAACACTTCGATGCTACTTCTGCAAAAAATAACAGTTTGAAAAAATTGATTTCGAATACAATTTGCAGCAGTATGGCAGTTGTTCGGCTCACGATTCTCCACCATTTCGTTCTTGTGCAGAACCATCTGCTCCTTTTTACGAATCAAATTCTCCTACTCGTGAGTGGTTCATAATATCTTATTATTTCAACTTTTGGATATAAATTTGAGTTATAAATTATTTGCTTCAATAGAACGAAATGACAACGATAATTGGATAGAGTGATGAAAGGCCTGCGCAGTTTGAATTACACCTGCACATCTCAGCATCTTTTCATTGCGATTTATAAAATATTCATTCAGTTATGAAAATGAAATTGATAGAAATGATCAAGCCGTTTTGTTTTTAATTTATTCATTGGATAGCTGCTTTAGATTAGTCTTTAAATCAACTTCTAATTGACAGCAATTAATTTTTCTGCTAATAAAAAAATTAGAAAATATTGGTAAGATAATTCAATTTTGCAAAGAAAAGACTTCAAAGATTAAATATTGATTTCATTCCTTTTCTATTTATAACAGAAGCAAAAAAATGTTTTAATCCTTTGAGGAAGCAATTTAATATAATTGAGCAGACTAAAATTTTTCATTAATTTTATTCTTACTTGCAATGATTTAATTAAATAGCACTGACCTAATATACAGCATTTACACTGCATTGATATTAATTCAAATCACGAGTAATTTTATGACTGATTGAAATGGAAAATATTATTTGATTAGTGAAACAAACGAAATGCTTTTGTACTTTATATTATTGAATTGATTGAGAAGATTTGTAATTTACAAAAGTTTTAAAAAGAGATGAATAGATGTGAAAGAATTCAATTCGTGCTATTCGCGGTGAAGTACATTTTTTAAAAATTACAATATTTTGAAATGGAATTAGCATGCATTTAAAATTCATTGAACTAAAGTTTCAGAAGGACGAATTTACGAAACAATTGATGAAAAAAGCATTTCAACAGGTTATATAATTTTTTTTAATCTTAAATATTGATAATAATTGCCTTGTTAATTTTGATTGGATTCTAAATATTACAAGATTTGATTTATTTATGTATCTATATGGAAATAATGCACTCAATGGCAAATGTAAAGCAGATAATTTGTTCTGATAATCTGTGACTACTTCATCGTCTGCTTGCCAGATAACTAAATCATTTGCACATTTTATAAAAACCAGCTCAATATCTTTCATTTATATTTCATTGGTTATAGGATAATATGATAGTCGATAATTTATCATGAACTTCGTTGGAAATTAAAAGTTTTCAAGAAGAATTGAAGATGCATTTGTAAATGATTATTTGATTCTTTATAAGTTTATTCAATAAAAGAACTCAAAAGAAAGGCATAGAGAATGACATAGAAATGTTTCTTGCCAAATATTTTCTAGTCTCTATGGTTAGTAATGATGATCTTTATGGTTGTTAATATTTAAAACTATAGACAAGATTTAACATTAGCTCGTATAAGAAGAAATAAAAAAAAATAAATAGGTTCGTATCAATTTAAGAAAGTCCGAGCACCACTAATTGGTTCTGAATACCAATAAGCCTTGAAGGATGCATTGTGAGCAGGTATTGTATTTCAGTCTCCTTTAATGTAAAATGCCCAAAAACACATTTCTAAGAAAGTTTTGATTTTATTTTGAACAATTTTTTCCAAATTTCAGCTCCAAAAGAAATCTTAGGATATCCATCACTTCCATCTTATTATGAAAGCATTGCTCAACCACCGCACACATCTGTGCTTGTAAGCTCAAGTTTTTTTTTTCTTAATTTTGTTCAATATGAGAGTAATAAATGACAAGCTAAAACTTTCATTCAATTAAGAGTTACTTTTGGAGATTGTCACTGATTAATTTTTATCGCTTAATTAGTTTCTAAAGGCTCTAGGATAGATTAAATTTAACAGATTTTTTTCAAAAGGACCAAAATCTGGTTTGAAGATTTTTTAAAATTTTTGGTTCCAGAGACCATCTGTGCAATTGCCAGAAGTAAAAATGCAGGTTAACTTTCCTAACCTTCCACAGTCAGTAGCAATTCAGCAATGTATGCCAAATAGATCGGCCTTATTAGAGAAGGAATGCATTGCTGCTCCGATTACATCGCAACATTCTGGACTTGCTAAAGCTAATCTTACGCATGATGTTCGTAAAGTGATCCTTAATCGTACCAAAGGTAAAAAGTATGGGCTGAGGATGCGAGCCGTCAATAAGGTATCATCATCATCTAGTTTGCTTCTTATTGCTAAGAAACTTTTATCGTACCAAATCAAAGGGTTCCTATTGCAGAGGCAATTAGTCGGTTGAATCTCAACATTTTTCCTAGAGTTTTATTTCAGTGCAGTTACATCTCATCTTCAAATACAATTGTGAAGTAGCCATTATAACTAATATTTTCAATTACTGAATGGAATCTATGCAAAAAACCTAGAGCATTATCTACGCTGGATTTTAGTATTATTTGTTCCTGTATTTCAGGGTGTTTTTGTTCAACTAGTAGCTGAAGGTTCTCCAGCTGCAATTGCCGGTATTCGATTTGGTGATCAGCTACTTAATTTAAATGGTACCGAAGTATTTGGGATGAGCGGACAAAAAGTTAGTTATATCTTTTTAAAGTAGGTCATATTCATATTTAGAAATGTTAAGAAGCAGTTTATTTCACAATAAATTTTATTTTTAGGTTATGGATATGATGAAGAAATCAAAATATGAAGTGACTCTTATACTCAGAGATAGGTACATGAAATTGAATTGACATTTAAAAAGATCACTTTTTAAAAAAAAAAATACGAAACAAAAATGGTGATTGATATTTTTAAAAATAAAATTAAGATAAATAACAACGTTATTTAATATTGCAATAGAGCTATCCTTCCTTCTGTGTCTTTTTCAACAATGTTGATTTATTGAAAAATTCTCCCTACGAGATACTGCTAAGAATGCTGATCGATGCGAAATGATGATCGATTGGGTTTAATCTGAATCATCAGTCAACACTGAGAATTACGTTTAAATAATTCCTGTAGTAGAGATATTTTTGTCTGTCTTTTTTAACACTGTTCTATTCCTCTACAATGTTCGATGGGAAATTTGCTTACGGGTTAAGAATATATCTACTTATTGAAAGGCCTCACTTACAAACGTCAAAAAAGGGACTTGCTGAAATTGTTGCTGGAAACGAAAACCTAATCAGCCACTGATTATGCTTAATTTATTATCAAAGGCCTGACTATATGATACATTGAAAATATTCGTTGATCTGAAGACTCTTTCAAATAAATCCAATGGATATCATTATTGAATTTAGAAAATTCAATAGTTGAACATAGAATATTTGAATAATTATTTTATTTTTATAATGAAATTATCCATGATCTCTTTGACAATTCTTCGATAAGAATACGGTTTATCTGTAAAAATTGATTTATAAATACTATGAAATTCCGAACATTTCTTTGAAACTTTATAAGTTTTTTTATAGTTCACTTCAGACCATTGGCCAGGACGATAACATTACATAAAGATGCAGGTGGCTTATTAGGATTCTCATTTAAAGATAATCTTATCACATCAGTGATGCAAGAATCAAGCGCTAGTCGTAATGGATTAATTATCAATCAACGAATTATTGAAGTGGATGGACGAAATGTTATGGCTTTTAAGGTTAATAATCTATGCAATTCTTCATTCAAATTTACTCATAATTCAATTAAACAGATCAAAATTTTAGTTCGCTCAATAATTAGGTCACAAGTTCATTTATTTAATTGCCTTCATCTATCCTACTCTTTTTAAATTTGATATGAAGAAACGAATCTTAATTTTGTATGTTTCTTCTTTCTTGCAGGTGCAAACTCTGATGATCCTTACGAATTTTATACAGATTTTATTGAGTTTGCAAATTTTATAAAAAACTAGTTGTAGATATAAGTAGAATACAGTGTTATTTTTTAGCATGATTAAAATGGCTGTATTATATTTTGAGCTTTGAATTATTCTTGAAAGAGAAGGACAACTTGCACCAATTTTGTCTTTTTCATTTCAGAACAAAGCGATGAAATCATGCCTAAATGATGCGTCAATGACAGTCACATTAACGCTTATGCCGACAGAATTTTTTGAAGAAATCACAAAAAAGTTGGTAAAATGCATCAAATTTCACTAATTTTAAATCATTTCGAAAACTTTTTTTTAATCACCGAAAATATCTCATAAATTTTGTATGAATGTAAATTGAAAACTCTCTATAAATAATTAAGCATGAATAAAGGACAAGCATTAGGGATAGTTTGATTTGACGGTGAACAGGTCATAAATTACGTTCAAGGCCGTACATTAACCTTGATAGACTTGATCGAGAGAGGCTTATAATGCCATCCAGTCATTGCCTCTGAATTCATTATGTGTTTGGAAAGTCAGTATTTCAAACGATTGATTTTCATCATCCATACTTGAAATTTGCAGGAAAAATTTCACCTAATATACTTCTATGTAAAAATCTAATGTAAAAATAATCATGAAGTGGCATTTATAAAAGGATGAATCGAAGAGAGTATAGCAAAGATAGTTGATTAATTATTCAGCAATTTTTTTTCCAGTCTGGATCGAGCATTAATGAAGAAACAGAATCACACCGTGCCACAAGTATAATATCATCGAAAATCAGATTATGCGCATGCAGGCGTGTAAGCAGCCTATACATGCATAAATGAAGCATATGTGTTCCTCGATAAAGTCAGCTATTTTTGCTTTCAAATTCTTGAAATTCCTGTTTTACATCATTCATAAATGGATTAAAACATGCTTAATCTTGACTGATATAAATATAAAATTTTTTATAAGTTAGAAGTTTTTAATGTTTCCATTTATTGGAACTGTATTTTGTGAAAGGCTGGCCATTTTGAACATTATGAAGATAGCTCCATAAAATTTCATTTGATTGATATGTGATATTTTTTGATTTGACCATCTCTGTGCTCGAGGTTTGTTTTCTGGCTTTTTTTCCCGTATTTTTTTTTTTTTGTGTAATTATACTGCCATTAAATGATGACTGTCAGTTCTGTAAAAGTAAGTAATTGCTCATAGAGCTGGATGTTAATTGAAGACTTCTACAATGAATTAAATAACCCGGTTTAAAACCTAATTAGGTCGGTAAATTTTGCTAAGAATAAGTAAATTTCCTTAGGTGCTATGAATTCTTTCTCGAAATTTTCCTTCTTTTTTATGTTTGATTAGCTATTTGAATATGTTAAATTGCATATGCAAAGTGCAATTTATGTGGCATGCAGTGACAATGTTGGTATGTTTCGAATAAAATTGAAGAGAATTTTCAAAAAATTTAGAATTTTGGTTCCGAATGCAGAAGTGGAAACATGTTTAATTTTTGCCATAAATAATGTGCCTGTTTAAATTAGGATTAAACATATGCATGGCAAAAAGGATGCATTTTCTTTTCTTATCTTTACTAAGTAATTTTCGTAACAGAAAGTGATATTATTTGACTTTCGAATTTCGATGACAAAAATATTGATGTAAAACAGTTGATAAGCTTCTGAAAAAGCTTTGCAATACGCTCCTTTCCCTTTCTATTTCAATTTCAGTCCTTTATATGCTCATCTTCTGCCGGGATTTATACATTTAACAACAATGTGACAATTTCAAAATGATACATTTGAAATAGAATGACGTGATCCTTTGTTTTTTTCATCATATTAGAACACAACTGATATATTTATGGACGTTCCAAATACTTTTTTTGATTTTAGCCAAATCTGAAATTGTCCTTTTTTATAATTTATATTTAAAATTCTCGTATTTTTTATTTTTTACATCTTTTTATTTTGCAAATGTACGAAAAGATTTTCGAAATTGTACGAAACAATGAAATTTTTACAGTCTAGATTTTCATCGAAAAGGTTAATATACCTAAGTCGTTCTGCTCCATTTAGTGATGCAATAAATCGATCAGCTGCTACTGATGAAAGTCTGTCTTCCTCGCTGTAAATATCATTTTTATCAAGGTCAAATTAAAAACACATTTTAAATTTCACCTCAAGCGGATCGTTCTATTATTGATGATATTTTTGTTATAAATTGTGCCGAATACAATTTCAGGCTGTTTGTTCCAATTTTATTTTCACACCCACTGTAGAAATACCGTCTCATCATAAAACAGTCGTTTATTTCGTTGTTTTTAATTGGCCATTTATCGGTCAGTGTGGACTTGTTTGATGTCCTCAAATTCATTTTATGCTTGCAGTTTCCTAACAATTCCACAAAAAATCTTTCATATTTTAAGCAGAATTGCATCCCAGTTTGTAATAAAGTTTAAATTATAATATCTAGTTTTACAAAACAATGATTTGAAACCAATATTTACATCGGTAGTTCAAAATTGTCGTACGAAGATCCAAAATATCGATCTCTAACTTGCCTAAAAAATTGGGTTGCAGAAAATCTATGCTACAAAAATCAATTCAATCAAAAAATTCCGGTTTTATAGCCAATTTCAAAACAAAAAAAAAAAAAAAATGCAGGAAAACGAAATAAATATAAATTCAATATAACCAATTTAGATTTTATTTTTCTTGAGCTTTATTGAGATGTTGCAAAACAGAGTCGTTGTTAATTTATTTAAGTAAGAATCATGGAAAAAAGCTCTAGAAAGGATCGGACAGCTTAAAGGCAGTACCGATAAAGAAATTACTTCTTTAGGTGGTAATTTCTTTAAATGTTAGGAATAGAAATATCCATTGGGAAACTCTCGCATCAATTTCTCCACGCTTCAGATTACAAATCTTGACAATTTCAAAATGATGCAGTCAGATTGAAATAGGAACAACAAATATTCATATTCATCTCAGTGTTTATTTATTTTACAATCACTTCTAAAAACTTTGCTTTGCTGGGCTCTAAAACACTCAACTTCTCCAAATTCGGAACTTAAGATATTTTCGCTTGCCCGAACTTAAGATATTTTCGCTATTTTATTAGTTGATTCTCGTTCATACCTTCATAATAAAGCAACTCTCATTCGTACTGCCAATCTTCCAGCAATGTTACGTAACAGTTGAATTTAAATGATAGATCCAATAGGTTAAACTAACGGGATGATTTTCTCGAACAAATCCTGATCGTGTAATCGTTTTCCGTAATGTAGCCTGAGATCACTGTTCAGAAGCTGTGCAAGTTGTTCCAAATCTTTATCTGATCGTCTGGCACATCGTACCGTTGGCACATTGCTTTAATTTGAGTTTTTTTTTTAAAAAAACAAGTGGAAAAAAATAGTTCTTAGATAGCATGAAAATTAAACTAAATTTCTGGAAAATTTTAAACAAACATGGATTTTGCAACATATTTTTTAATATTTTATTCTGAAAATGTAACTTTTTTAATTCGGTATATTTATCATAATAAATCAGAAACATTTCTAAAGTCGAGTGGACTCGAAAATGTTCAAGCGATTCACCTGAGAGCTATTGAAATATTAAAGAAGATATCTCACCAGACGAGAAGTACAAGTAAAAACAATGTGCCAGCGAACAAATGAAATTTTGTCATTCTGTGGTTCACTATAGATGAGTTACTTCGCTGTTACTGTAGCACTAAAAAGAAAGTTTCAGCTGTATCCTGATTTGAATTGGAACAACAATCTAATTATTACAGCTAATACAAATCGGTGCATTAAAAAAATTTGGTAATCAACGTGAAATAAATTTCTACAATATTTTTGAGGATGATATAATCAGAGTTTTGCATTAAGTAAACTGAGATGTACATGAATGCGTACGGATATATTAAATTTTATTTTTATGAATTAATTTGTAAAAATATCAGAAACTACTGCTGCGCTTATACATTTTTTGGCTTCCTCCATAACGAGTAAGAAATTAATGAAATGGAAGAGTTCATTCCGCTATAACAAAGAAGTCCAAAAATAAGATAAAAAAGGTGAAAGAACAGCAAGTAGCATGAAATTAAAGGAAAACAGCAATATTCTTATTCTCCTGCGAATAGGCACTCAAGGTAAACACTTTAAAACGAAAGAGCGCTACTCAGAAATCAAGAAACTCTTCACTTATCTATATACTAAATTATTAAATAGAATAATATCATATGCTCTTATCGCTTAAACAAAGAAATACTTTTAGTTTTGTCAAATTTCCACTAAATCTCTTAAATCACTTCAATAAATCTTATTTGAAGATTGGAGATCTTACGTAAATCTTATTCAAATATATTTAAAGCATTTTAATCATTTTTCAAAATAACCAATGGAAGAGATGAAAAAATGGATTAAAGTGTCTTTAGTAACCATCCAACGATTAACATAAAAGTAAATGATTGTATGATATAGATTGCAATTTTCATCTTGCAGAATAAATTAACAATGTTTCTTGCATCAGTTTCAAGCATAGTTCGATTTCAAGTCGTAAATTCTATAAAATGAATATTCTATCTTTCTCATTCAGTTTTTATTAATAGTAAAGGAACCAAATCAAACATCAATATCTAGATAATAGCATCTTCCAGTAGGAAACGCTTTCATTTTTTTCCAAACAATTTGTTAACTTTAATTCATAGATTGCTTCATGAATGTGTGTATCGCAATAACATTGATAATTGAAAAGAGTAATTAATACTGAATGATCAAATATACATAAATATTGCAGCTCATATAAAATATTAATATAAACATTATGAAAAATTTTTCGCCTTTCTTCAGAAGATCTATGCACATACTATTGATATATTGTTTTCACTAAAACAAAATAATATCAAAAATATTTTCAACTTGATCTAAATGCTGTTAAAATGATGGATGAAATGGAAAAAAAATCCTTGTTACAAAAACTTGTGAGCATGAATTTCATGCAAATTTTCCTGATTCAATTTTTTGGCAAAAAGAAAAGAGAATAAGAAAAATGAAATATATAAACGAAGGAAGAAAAAGATCTGTAATCAAATAAGAGTGCTCTTTTTAAAGGTGCAAATTGTGAACGGCATATATGCATTGAGTCTAAATCCATCTGTCACTAATGCTTTGAGATTTCATGAAACAACACATAAAAGTTGAAGAATTAGGTGCAGTATGAATTTGATTTACTTAAGGATGAACCATTTCATTTTTCATTTCATTTTTTTATTTAACCAATGTTAATGGTTTTCTAAGCTTTAATAGAAATGATCATTTCTGTGGGACAATTTACATTCAGCAGGGATGGAAAGAGATATTCGATCATATCATTTGTTCGTTCTTTTCTTCACAAAATGACTACATCATATATTACTCTCATTAATGATGAAAATTATTAAGCTAAGAGGTAAGCAATAATTATAATTATTTCATTATTCTTTATCTCTGTTCAGTCGAAATTTAGAACTTGATAGTGATCGGTGATCGAAAAAGTTTGAATCTAGCAATGACTATGAATTAGTTTAAACTTCACTATCTAATTTTTTATCCATCTCATGTGATATTTCAAAGCTTGAAAATTTGATTTTTGCCCTGTAATCTTTTTGAGAACGGTAAAAATGAATTGGACTAAGGAAAAAATGACATTGTAAAAATATCCACCAGTTGTTTCGAAATCTTGTAAAAATATTGTTATTTATTCAAAACAAGAATACTTTTTGATTAAATTTGATTAATTATTAACAAAAGTGAAATATCAGAATCCTAAATGAAAGAGATTGCAAATACCAATATTCACTTCCACTTCGATTTCATTCAAAAATCAATGAAACAAGAAATAAGTAAATGCGCTGTACTCATGATGACAAAATAAAAATACTATAAGGTCTCAAGTTTATAAAGTTCTGAAAATCACGCAGCGAAATTAAGCCAATATATGGCTAGCAAATTTCACATTAAATTTTTTCCAACAAAGTGAGAAATAAATATAGAACATTTATTTTGATCAGCTCAACAAAATTGCTTGATACTTCCTAAGTAATAGATTTTTGTTATTTTAAATAAGCCTTGTAACTTTCATTAAAAAACTATTCATTAGATTCCAACATGGGTATATCTTTTGTCCGCCATACAATTTTGAGTATCTATGATTCTGAATTAAAACCTTAAATCTGCACTAAAAGGTATGAAAGTAGAGTGACATCATGGCATAAATAGACTTTTTAAATTATTCGTTAGTTTCAAGAAGGCAAGATACTAACTACTATCATGCGCATTGAATGACATCTTGATATGAAAGGATCATGGTTGAAGGAAAATTTGCATTGTTTGAAAAAGAAAAATCAAATTATTTTACTTTTCCCGTTTTTTCTATTTTTCTAATTCATAAAATTTGGAAGAAACAGTTTATCTGAAATAAATGAGCGTTAAAAGAATTTTAAAATACAAGAAAACATTTAGAAGAGTAGCATGTCATCAAATACGGGTTAATATTTGAAAATAAATTAAAAGCCTAAACTATTTCTTAATTTTCTTTTTTAATGTGAAATTAGATAATTCAATATTAATGGTGAAAAGAAATTAAGAGACATCTTCCGATCCGTTTCAATCACCAGTTTTGTTCATTATTGGAAGGTTTGAATTGTCGCCGCTAAGGAGTTCGCGAATAGACTAATAAATTAATTTGCAGAGACACTCCCTTTAGGCATACATCTCGCTCTTTTTACTAATCAAAACATTTCAATCAGTGAAAAACACATAAGAGTAGATAAATAAGTTGAGAATACGTCATAGATATAACTTTGTTATGGTAATGAGAGAATTTTGATCTGTTGCCACAGTGAATTCTTACTACTAAATTTAGTCCAGCAAATATTTTTAAATTATCATAAGGATTACGGAATCCTATCAGGAAATCCTGGAAATCTTAATGAAGCTGGATAGAACTGAATTTGATGGAAAAATAGCAACTTTTTGACAAACATTTTGTTCGCTGTCAGCAAGCAAGTTAAAGTCTATTAGAATTGATCTAATTCTTTACACTTCTAGTTGTGACGATTTTAGTCTTTGGCGTTGCTCATTAAGAGTTAAAAACAACCTCTTTTCAAGCAAAATTCTGTAAATTCTCAAGAAAGAATCCAAATCACATATTTTCCGCAGAATTGTAAGATATCAATTTCCAGTTCGAACAAAACCACTTCTTCTAAATTTATTTCTAAAACACTTCAAAAGTTCTAAAACATTTCCGTAAATTCAGTTGTCTCCAACTTTCTCCCCAATTATTTAAAACTAACACAACAGTTACTTTTTTCCCTCCAATATCGTTTAACCACTAACATTTCACATTTTTTGAACCACTTAGGTCAGATTTTCTGATATCTTCCAAACCATTTCCAAAACTCAAATTTAATTTTATCATTTACATATGATTATCTTTTGCGTAAATTAACGACTGAAGATATTAAAATCTAGTTGACATGCCGTGGAACATGGCATCATTCCACTGTCAGAGTCAAGTGACATTGACTGTTTGAAATGAAGGGCCCAAAAAAAAAAAAAAATTGGTAAGTGCCAAAACCGTTCGTCACAACTGGAACAAAAGAGTCCCAAAAAAGAATCACCAGAAGTGACAAGGAGAGAATTTAAGGGAAGATGACAAATTCTAACTAAAATTTTTTGAAAAATTGATCATTGTAGAATTTCTCACTTAATGTTAAAACATGAATTAATGTAAATTACATAAAAAATAAATTAGATTGAAACTTAAATCATCCAACAAATCTTTGAGGAGAATTAGGATGTATTACCATTCACTTCCATTCTTTAATTTCTTCTCATTTTTGCATTCATTTAAACGTTTTTTTAATTAGCATTTTGTAAGTAGAACTTCATAGAAGTTGCCGTGTATCAGCTTAACGTCAAAATGATCAAAGGAAGCTAACCAAAACTCTGCCTGGATATACAGACGTGGAACAAAACCCTAAAAGTCAGTTTCTTACAATCAAACATTTCTCGGACTGCCTTCTATCGAAATCACCACTACCATTTCGATCAGCAGTTACATTAGGTCCTTTCTTTCCTCGAACCTTATTTCAGCAATTGCTCCAACTGGACGAAAAACTTTATTATCAACAAAACGACAATTAGTTATCAGCGAGAGAAACAATAAGGATTTATTAGTTAAAATTGATCAAACTGTTTGTTTATTATATAATTCATTCTTGTTACTGCTATCGATTCATTCCTTCTTATACTTTTTCCTTCTTACTATTGTGATTTAATAATGTTGTATGAGTACATGTTACAAGTAACATTTATAGCTGACAAACGCCGCGGAATTTAGCTTTCTAGCCATCAATGAACCAAAATTATCAAATAATTCAAGAATGAAAGAGTCATAATGTTTGTGGGATCGTCGCCATTATAACTGTTAACATTATTTTAGTGTTATTTGTGAAATGAAATTTTTTTCTTTTTTTTTTATTTGTAAAGATTATAGTAAATATGGTAAATTAAAAAAAAGAAAATTCAAGAATGCTTCAATATAAAATACATATATATATATATATATATATATTTCTGCCTTTCACATTGTAGATATATATATTCAATATAAAATTGAGGAAATCTAAAATCGAAAATATCGCTCATTGTGATACACTCCTAAATTCTGAAACGGTAAATTAAATGAAATTCCCTTATACCATATCATCCAAAGTTAAGCCAAGATCTGATCTATATAAGTTGCTCAACCTTTCACTTCCACATTACATTCATTTCGAGTTATCAAATATCAAACTTTTTTTCAGTTATGAATTGCATTATTTCAGTGTTTATTGTTACGGGATGACACTTTTTATCAGTGAAATTTGAACAAATCTCAGCAAAGTTATATTAATTTCAGTATGAAGTAATAATGTAAATCAAGCACAAAGCAGAACATTGTATACATTGAAAGCTATAACATCTGTTCTTGCAACGGTTTCTTCCCAGTATTAATAATTTCTGACAATTTAATTCTTGCTCTCTCTTACTTTCAAATTGTTAAATGTACTTCTAAATTGCATTCCTGTAAAAGAAGAAAAAGCACGCCTTCTTCTAACTCTTTTCCTCACTCTTTCTGCAAAATTATTTCGGATAAAGATGAAAATTATAGAGAATTTAAAATCCTCAGAATCTTCGGTAATTGTAGAAATATTTCTACAATTAAAAATAATTTTTGTAAACCAATGACTGCAATTATTTGAAAGCATAAAGTGGATTTACAACAAAAAAATCTATTAGATGAAGCATGTATCATGCTATTGAAGATTGTTACATTGCAGTCATTGGTTTACAAAAATTATTTTTAAAACTAGGAAACTGACAGTCCGGGAACCAGCAATTCAACCGTGTTAACTTGATATCGTAAACCCATTCTACTGCAGACCATTTTTTATATAGTAAAAGAATTTAATGTCGAATTTCAAAATCTTCCAAGTTACTATTTGTCATTTTAATTTTAATTTTAAGATATATAATTTTCAAATCACTGCTAATCGAACATATCACTTATTATTTTAATTGCTTAATCTTAT
This sequence comes from Mansonella ozzardi, assembly GCA_029876185.1. Classification (NCBI taxonomy): domain Eukaryota; kingdom Metazoa; phylum Nematoda; class Chromadorea; order Rhabditida; family Onchocercidae; genus Mansonella; species Mansonella ozzardi. The sequence goes on along the minus strand of JARVGP010000249.1, from coordinate 25,043 downwards.
TTCCAAAACAGATTTCGGATAAAAGTAATAGTAACGCGAGCCGAATCATATGAATTGAATGAATTATTAAAAATGTGGAGGAGTGGAAGGAGACAAAGAAGAAATAGCATTTAAAAAATGTGAAGATTTCAGAACCCTTCATATTACTCTTGAGTTCTCTTCGGTTTAACTATATTTTATTTAAAATGTCACTTAATTTGAAGATAGAACAATTATTAAAAATCTATCAAATGCAAAGGGATTAAGTTCTAACAATTTAAGCGTGCAAACGCTGCCAAATGAAATCGACAAATGAGTAAAAAAATAAATAATTAGACTGCATGACAATTTTTTTGCTTGGAAAAATTTCTGCAACCACAGCGATTACATTACAACCAGCAAATATAAAAATACTAGCATGAAGCTATATTTTCAGAACAGTGAAAAAAGCACATCACTTTATAAATTCCTACTTAATTCTTAATACCGAAAAAACATCCTGTTAAGAATTAGAAACATGATAGATTTGGTGCACGTTTGAAATTCTACGAAATTCTTACACCCTGAGTAACAATTAAAATAATCCTTCAACAGATAGCATGCATTGGAGAATAACTGCGTGGCACAGAAAGGAAGTAATTTCTTAACTAAAATTGGCATTAATTCTAGAAATATGAGTGAAATAAAGTGAAAAAGATTAAAGAGAAATTGCCACGCTTAATGAGATTTGCAAGACTCTTAACAAGACTCTTAATGAGCTTACACATGCATATTAATCCACTAATCTATATTTCCGATGCGCTCTGGACATTTGCAACAGTTGTTGACATCATTCTTTTCAGTTATGTTAAAAGTAAACAGGGCAGTAAAGTTTACCGAATAAGCCAAAAATTGCTTTTAAGAAATAAAATATCTGAATAAACCTCAAATTTCAGAGAATGACAGACGACGAAGATGTTAAAAGGAAAATCTTATTTAAAGAAAAGTACGGATATCAATAAATCAAACTCTCAAGATGGTAAATAAATTTATAAGAAGTTATTATTCTCTTCTCCTTTTAGCCTTTTCCTTCAAATTTTCAATATCAATTGTAGTTTCATTAGTTCGTTTATGGCTGGTCTTAGGTCTTGTTTTTTCATCTGGAGGCATGAATTGTGATGCGCGCTGTTTCTTACGCTCATTTGTCTTCTCCAACTAAAATGACGGAGATGAAGAGATTACACATTTTTGTACAATGTACACTGCAAATTTTTTTTTTAAAAAATAAAATTTCCGCATGAAGTGTGAATATCTCAGCAAATGGCAACGTAAATACCTGTTTTGCGCGTTTCTTGTTACGTTTTTCCATTTCCCTCGCCCGTTCACTTAAGAAATATTCGCCACTTTCAAGCTGCTTATCAATCTAGAGTTCATTTTTTTATAAATACTAGCAGTAAAAAAGATGTTCAAGAAAAGATGAACTCTCCTCCATGCGAATAGTTACAGCTAAAATTTCACGTCTAAAATAAATTCAGGAGATTATCTTTCAATCTTAAAATTAGCAAAGAGACCAAAAAAAGACTACTATCTTATCGAATAATATAAAAAATTACTTTGCTCATAACAGGTGGAGGAGGAAATGGAGTATATTCAGCTTTTTTCTTCCACCGTGCAGCTTTCTTCTTCTTTGCTTGATTTGTTGACTGGGAATCTTGCACCTGCAAATTAATTTGATCGATATGGACAGTAAAGGAAGAAATAGTAGGACCTCAAAATTGTCCTCAATTTTTTTAAACAAGAAACAATTAAACATTCAAAAGATCATACCTTTTTTTTGAATTTCGGTAAAAAGCGATCCCAATTCTCATTTTTCAAATTCTCATCCTTCATTAATTCACGTTTAATCATCAATGTTTTGATGTTATAGATAGGATGTATATTATTCATGCAGTCTTCTACTATCACTCTAACATGCTTTAATCCCTAAAAGCATGAAAAACATCAAAATCAATTCGGATAAAATACTTATCTTCCTTTTGCATTCATAACTGAGAGAGAGAAAATCGAGAATCTTTATCATTAACAGAACTATTTGATCATTAGATTTTAGAGCTGTCGATGCACAATACAAGTCGGACTAAGTTAGTCATCGCAGTTTATGTTAATATTGTAACCTAAGTTTTGGGACCTATTATCTAATAAATTTGAAATTGAACTATTTTAGTGAGTTTAATAAATACCCGCTATAATTAATGAGCAAAACAGTCACAATGAGCAACTGCTGCAGAAAACTACTGAAAAGAGTTAAAAATAAAGAGCTAAAAAACAAAGTTCGAAGAGAAAAGAGCTAAAGAGCTAAAAAAAAAGCTAAAAAGAGTTAAAAGCAAACTTCATATGGGCCAACAGCTGCCACTGTACCTCCCTGAATCATAATATAGCAATTAGTAAGCAATTCGATTGCTTTCAGTGTTGCTCCTTCGTTACCGATCAGCCTTGCACGACGTTTAACAAATCGCTCTTTATTTGCTACCATCGAACTAATTTTTATAATTTCACATGCAATATCATCTTGAAGAACTCGTACTGCTTGTTCATATGGTACACTTCTCGAAATCAATTTCAAGACATCACGAGCCTAAAAAAAATCCTTGGATAATCGAACTCTAAATAAGTCGTAAATTAATAACCGATAATAAGCCAAATTAATAACAAGACAATGAAATCATACTTTTATTATGATATATGGATCCCATGTCTTTCTAGTCGTCTTGACGACCATTGTTCCTTCCAGTACATCCAAATCAGCCTTTAAAAAATGTTCCTCAAAAGTTTTTTGTATCAAAGGCCAAGATTCCCTGAAATGGCAATATATTAAATGCTTTAGGAAAATAAGTGCTTTCAAAAATAACTTTACCAAAAAAATTGATAAAAACAATTTAAAACTCACCTAGAATTCATATTACTTTTCTAAAGGAAATGAAATTAATTTAGAGAAACTACTTCAAATGAATTGCAAAATTAAAGCATGCGAATTCAATTTAAACAGTGATACAATAAATTTATAAGAATTCATATAAGAAGATTATACTCAATAAGAATAAGCATAATGAGAGAATTCAGTTTAATCGAAATTGAAAAGTGCCAACTTTAAATTCAATCGAAATAAAATCATCAAACCTGATGTACTTTTCACGATATTTTGGGAAAAGAATCGCAAATGACGATTCACAGATTAGTCCGTTTGGATTATCCTCTTTCGAAAATGTCGAAATGTCCCACCATTTTGGATTTTTTGCAGCAATTAAAGTTTTCGATGTTGATGCATTGCCTTCTGTAGCTTTTTCCATTCCAGCCATGAGATTCTGTAAAGATACTGAAATTCGGCAAAGATTTAAAGAATAATAGAGATAATATTAGTGATTCTGGAAGCTATTCTGGAATCGATAATCTTCACATGTAAAAATATTCCCTGAAGCACTGGAATCTAGTACACTTAGCCACAAAAAAAAATCCCACCTTTTCAAAGATTTCATTAAATAATTGCATACTGTCGCTGGTGCATTTCAGATAGCGTAGTATAACGAGTTCGTGGAAGGTCGCATGGTTCGTTTGCAACCAAAATTTCCAATACTGATTTGAGAGCGGTGGTTTCTGGGATTTCGTTCTACTCCATTTGTTCGCGGTAATTTCTGAGATTTCGTTTGAGTCCGTTTATTCGCGATAGTTTCTGAGATTTCATTGTACTTCATTTGTTCGCAGTAATTTCTGGGATTTCGTTGTACTCCGTTTGTTCGCGGTAATTTCTGGGATTTCATTGTACTCCGTTTGTTATCGATTTCTTATGAAGGGTCATCTTTCTTGTATAGTATTCTCTTCTCGCAAATGGCAGGAAATTGAAAACACTTTGAACTTTAATTATAAAGTATCATTCCTTTTCTTCAGGAACTATATTAGTTTTGTATTGCAATGGCTGTACCACCACGATTTCCCGGTATGATTCCAGCCTATGGTGTCCAAATTCCTCAAATGGCACCGATGAGTAAGTTTTCGAAATATTTGAATCAGTTTTAAGAGTATCTGCTTTGAATTGTTGGAAACAATGACTGTAATGGTAAATTGCCGTTCTTCAATTTTGGTGGTGTAATTTGTAATCAGTTGAGAAAAGTGAGAAATGGGTGTAACCATTTTAAAAGTACATAATTTTGATCGAAAAGTAGAATAAGTTATACCTGAATTCTATTAGAAACTCTCGAACTGTTTGTTTGAGTACGTTTAAGATTGTAGCTAAGACAGTCTTGGTTTTGTGGTTGGGTTTTTAATCAGTTGCTGTTATCTTTATGTCATAATTATATCAGGTTTTCGTTCGACTGTTGAAATATAACTTCTTTTGCTTGGGGTCAATACATCTATTTTCATTTCCTTTTCCAAGGGAAGCACTGGAAGTATTTTCTATACCCAGCTTAACTTTAATATGTAATCTTATGCTTCATCATCTGCGCATTTTTCAAAATTGTGTCTCCAATAATTTTAAATTCTCCAACACATCTCATAACTTTGAAATGGTATGAATATTGAAACACTGAAGAAATGTTTTTTTTTAAACAAATTTTACAGGATGAATTGAGATCGCTTGTGGGGTTTGATGTTTACTAAATTATGGTCTTATATGTTTGTTTTTTGTCATCATAACAAAAATAGTAATATAGCGGACTTCATCTCCCAGTTTTGATATCAATTTCATTCTTTCATACCAAATGCAGGTGGTTAAATTTTGATTTGGATATGTCTTCCTGCGGTTAAATCCCTTTTTTGACTCGTTTTTGCATTTCTTCTGTCTTAGAATAACTTTTCCAGTGCCTTAACGGGCTTATGATATATGATTGATAAATTAAGATTCTTCTTATTTTGATAAAAATTATTGGAATTTTGTACTAACGAATACAGAGAAGTGTTTATTGAAGCATTTTCCTGCCTTAAATAATCTACTTTATTTTGAACAATATGTTCATCTGAATCTTATCTTAGCTTTAAAAAATTGAGTGCAATTTCCGACTAATTAATTGCTTTTCCTTTTCTCTTTATATATTCACATTCTCTTAATTACAGAATTACAGTCCCTCCGTATCAAATAATATTGTGTTGATCGTTATCGTTGCGTAACTTGGAATGTAAAAAAATCTTTGCAACTTGGACTATAAAAATAGCATCCTAGTTAAGGGGAAAGAAAAGACACTATCGTACTTTACAGTCATGCGAGTATTTTTGAGATGTCAATAAGAGCAAAAATGAAAGATTGAAATTTTAAAGATTAAAATAAGTTTTTTCTGAAGTATCAGGATATTCTTAGCTATATAATTGTATTTGAGCTTTAAGAACATGGTAGGACTTTAGTTCTTTAAATTCTAACTTTTATGATAAAGGATTGACTGAAACTTTGTTTCTTCGCTTTTTCTTCCATGTGTATCTTTAAGTATTTCTGATATGCTTCAATTGCAAGGAGTATTTATAGTTTAATGTTTTTCTTTTTTTATTGGAAGGATGGAACATGGCGGGTTTTTTTAAATTTTCGTGGGAATAACAGAAATTATAATTTTTATAATTATATTTTTTTATAATTATAGATAATTATAATTATAACAAATAATTTTCCTCTGATGTTTTTTATTCATAATTATTTTATCGTTAGTTTACTAACAATTTAAATGAAATTTTTTCTCAATTTTAAATGACTTTATTTCATTTCAAATGATTGGTTATTTTTTAGTGCCTTTTCCGAATCCGTATTTCATGCCTAATCCTATCATGGCCGCGGCTGCTGCACAGCGAATGGCAGCACCACCCGCACCACAACCTAAGGTATATTACTCATTATTTTTTGCTTTTCTCAGTATTTCGTTCATGGATTTAATAAATTTTTATTTCAGCCTCCAGAAAAACCACCCGTCACGACAGTTTTCGTTGGTAATATAAATGAGAAATGCGGCAACGAGCTGATACGTGCTATTTTAACGGTAATATTTTTTATTAGAACTGCTAATTTATAAAAAACATCGTTGATTGAGGCATGAGTATGCAGGTATAGAAAGAAGTGAATAGTTAAGAATGTCGATGATACAGCATACTGCTAAACTGCAAATGCAGTTTCATAAAAAAAACTTGGCAGTGATCGAATATGCGTACTTAATTTTTTTTACTTCGTCGTATCATCGAAAAATCAGTATTATAAAAGTCTGATTTTTGGTTGATTTCAATTCATTGTTAAGATCTGGGAATAATATTTTTTTTGAAATTTGGATGGAATAATCTTTAAAATTTTGGAGGAGTGTGGCGCGGTCGCAACATGGAAGCGCATTCAAGGTTCAAATGGGAAATTTCAAGCATTTGGTTTTTGTGAATTTGAAAGTCCATTTGGTACAATGCGAGCTTTACGAATTTTACATGATTATCCACTTGCCGAGAAGAAATTAGTAGTTAAAGTTAGTTTTCAATATAGAAGTAAGGATTCGCTAATAAGATCATATCATATCAGTAAGAAGCAGAAAAAAATGAGAAAAACCAAATATACTTGGAGTAAAACCTAGAGATATTGAGAAGGTATTTTTTCGAAATTAGATTAGATGCCACAAAAAGCGGTTAGTTATGTCGAATAAATTTCACAAAAAAAAAATGTCTTTATGTATCATGCTAAGGTTTTTTTTGATTTCATTATGTCGTGTTATAGCAGCCATAGTTTTCAGATTGATGACAAAACACGAACAATGGTTAAAGATTACGTTGCTAGAAAACGCACAGAAAAAAATTTACCACCCGAAACATTGGCATTCGATGAAATGCCAGCAGATGAAGATAATGTTGCTGACGATGAAGAAATACGGCAGAAAATTCAGACACTAGTTGAAAAGGATGCACCAGATCTCATGCCCATTGAAGGTTACATTCTTTTAGCTGATGAAAGTTGGAGAATACTATGACATCATTGTACTTCTTTGTTTATGATGTGAAGGTCACTTTGAATTTTCTGATTGCTGATATCTCTTCTTTTGCGACTTCAGAACTGAACAAAAATATAACACTAAATGGTTCTAAACTATAAAAAATGAATTGCAGATGGTGAACTAGCAGAGAAAGTTCGGTCTCCAGCTTTGGAGAAGGGAAAGGTGAGTGATTTAATCAAGGGAATATTCATAATGATTTATTTTTGATTCCATTTCATCAGTTTTTTGTATGGTTTTTTCGATCAGCTGTTGAAAATAAGTCGGTACTGAAACTGTATTTTTCAGGATCGAGCACGAGATCGAAGTGTTGAAAAGCGAAGAGAAAAAAAGGTGAGTAATGTTACTTATTTTCAATTAGCACTTTTCCATTTATCAGTAAACGAAGATTAATAATATATATTTCCAATAGTGTCTTATTCTAAAATTCAATAATTGTAGTACACACAAGTAGAGGTGTGTGTTTTGATAAAATCTGTATAGGCTAAACGCATATTGTTGGGATAACGAAAGTACGCATTTTGGCAACGAGTAAGTTCCATATTTTCCATTTTCCTTTATTTTCTCACAGCAACTAATCTCTTTGCTCCAAAACCAAAGAACCGATGTCAAAATCTAGGCATAAAAAATCATAAGCAAAGCTTCAACAGCAAAGTGAATGCATATCACATGTTTGAAAAATGCTATACTGTCTGCTTGAAAAGCTCCTCGTATGTTTGTCAATGTTTGTTTTTTTATTTCTTCTCGTGTTAATGTCAAAAACTCACTACGCGTGTGAGTATTTCAATTTCTAGTAAAACAAAAATCATAAATTCGGACAATTAACTCAAGATCTTCGCTTATTTATTACTAACTATCAGGTCACTGTTCTTAATTTGTTTAAATTAAGATTGATTCTGCGTTCCATTTGTTTTCAACATTTCCAATGGTCTGTCGTTCTTTATTTGAAAATTTCTTTAGGAAGCTCCGAAAATTCAATTTCATCGCTCTTTGTTCAGCTTAATTGTTTTAGATCATGACTGATAGGAAAACTTTTCTGTTCATTACTGCCTCTTCTTTCAAACAAATTTAAACAAACTAAATGAATCTAAAACAACAAAAAATCGTAAAATTGAAGTAATTTTCTCATTTTAACTTCCATTGTAGAAATCTCAGAATATATTTATCGATTTATTTTAAAATAAAGCTATATTGATAGCTTTCTTATTGATGGCTTTCTTACTGATAGCTTTCGCTAACACGCAATAAACATTTGATGCTAAAAGTTTGTTCTTCTTTCTTTTTTTGACGAAAATGACGGTATATTAACATTTTGTATAGTGTATCTTGAGTGTGCGAAGGAAGTTAACAACGGCTGGTTCTCAAATAATTAAATTGATGAAATGATTTTTATTTTATAATAGATTTTTCAAGAGATTGTGTTCACTTAGTTCACTTAGCAGACCTTCAATCGATTATGGAATGGTTTCCAGAAAACTGAATGATTCTGTGGACCAATTATTACTTTTTAATATCTTTTATACGTAAGTTTCAATAATCGAGCATTTAGTGCGATTTGAAACATGTTTCGCTGAGTTTTTTTCTAAAATTTCCAGGGATCAATTTTACTAGTTTATCTGATGTTGGAGCAATTTCAAATTTTGTGTAAGGTGTAAGGTGCAGAATCATTTCCCTTGGATCAGTTAGATTGTGGGTTATCTGATATTTTGCTGAAAGACCGATGCATAGCATAGCTTTTTTCTCCATGGCAAACTGCGAGATATACTGATCATTTTTTGCTGTAGTCGGTCAGTTTGCCTAAATCTAGTAAATAGACTGAAATTTTGATGAAGATAGTCAACTCTTTTGCATAAACCGTTTCCCATTACAATTTATTGCTCCAACGAACAGCATATATTTTTTCATGTTTTAAATAGTGATGGCATTGTATGCTTAGCAATTTTGTTATGAACTGACAGTAAAAGTTCGTATATCTTTGTATGTCGTAGTTGTCTGTAAACTTGAAGTTCCTTCATTTGCATGCTTTTCATTTTCGTAACAGTGCACACATTTTGATTTTTATATATTTATGTTTTTCTTTCTTTAATAAATTACTGAAGCTTGCATGGAATTTCTGGGACGCACTCTCTACATGTTTTTTTCTTTTAAAAATCAAGAGAAAAGAGAATTATAGTGATTTTGCTTATAATATTACAGATTTGTACAACTTCGCAGCAAAAAATTGTCGCGCTGGTAAGTGTAAATGTTGATGTTTTAAGTAACTCTATCTTGCCCGCTGAAAACCATCATTTTTTCACTAGGTTTAATTATTTATACGTTACATTAATATGTTTCATTTGCTTAGAGGAATGAATGAATTGATAGCTTTTCTACTTCAAATGTGTTTGATTAATTTTGTCAGGTATATAGGGATATATATATATATATAAACCATTTGATCTGTTCGTGCTATGGCGGAAGGATATCAGATGTTTAGAAATTTCTGTTCACCAATCTAAAATCTCTGCTGTGCAAATAAACTAAAAATTGTTATCACTAGTGTTATTAGTTCACTCGATTTGGTTCAGTAATAATGGTGTTTTCAGGCATGAGAAATACGCATTCTTCATTTTTTTTTTAGCTAATCCAGCGATGATGTACTTGCTATTTTTACGAGTTAATGAAAAAAAGTATTAGTTTCAATTTATGTGAAAAAACAGAGTCTTGTACAGACAATGATTAATTATCATTATCTTATTTGGTTAGGAAATCTTTTAAAACAGTGTTAGTGCTTTATTATTATGATTAGCCATTCTCGAGTGCATGAGAATTCATTATAATTATTAGGTTTGGTGGTGATATTTTTCTTCTTCTACTCTATCTTTGCAATGATAAATTGAATGAAATTTCTTGTTTCACTTTAACATTTTGTTTTTGCCATCACTTTTCACCATCGACAGCAGCACTATTCACAAAACCTAATAAAAAATTTAAATGAAATTTCTCTTTTGCTATTTATTTAAATATCAAAAAAATATTGATACAGCACGAAATAATACTAGTCACTTTTTATAAACTTTCGTGTTTTCATTTTTGATCGCTTAATAGTAACATATTTTCATTCAAAAACTTTGTGAGAAAAATTGTGGTTATGTTTAAATTCAATCATCTTCAATCATCTTTAATCAGTGCGTATACTAATACAGCGATGCAATTGCATACTTAATTGAATTAGATATAGTTATTGCAACTGTGAGCAGAATGCTGCTTTGAACAAAAAAGTTTATTGATGGGAACGTTTTTAAATATTGATCAGAAATGAATTAGTTCCAAATTTGTTCTGGATAAACAGTAACTGCACTTTTTATCACTGCTGAAGATATCTTTTTCTCTCACTAATTGATGAAGGAACAAAATTTTTAAAAAATTTTTAAAATTAATAATAACATTGTAATTAATACTTGTTATTGCTTAATTAATTCTTTTGTGTAAGAAACAATTGTGACATTTAGCAAATATAAAAGCTTTTGCTCATTGCTGTACAATATTTTTATTTGAGGACGATAAATTATCGTCATTACATTATTGCATGCTCTTTGTTCAGCCTAAGGATGATAAAATTAGAGACATATAGTAGTATATTGAGAGCGCGGTGGTATGAAATTGTGGGATAGAAAGCATAGCGCAAAATAAGTGATACTGTTTTTGTTTATTGCAGAATTGAACCTATTACTATAGAATATTTTCAGGAAGATGATAAATATAGCAGTCGACATCGGTTACGTTCACGTTCTCGTTCAGATAGTCGAAGCAGACATAAGTCTCGGAAAAGATCTCGCAGTGATAGTGAACGAAGTGATGTGAAAAAGTACATTCCTCACTTTATTTTTAATTTAAAACAATTTTTTATCTTCTAAATATCGAAAGTTTTTAAGCATTAAATTAGCTTTAGTGTCGATATATATCATGAATTAATTATGTTTAAATTAAAATTTATACTAGTGAGAAAAAAACAAGTGATAAACTATTTTCAGTTGAATAGAAATAAATGAAAGCTTTACTTTATTTTTTAATTTATCTCGACATTCTTTTCATTTTTTAATATCTGAAATGAATTTAGATCATATTATCGTTCATCAAGCAGAAGTAGTGCATCAAGTCGAAGTAGCAGCAGTTCGTCTTCAGATAGCAGTTTTTCAAATCATTCTGGAAGTCATATTCGAAAAGCATTCAGATCTCAGTCACCTAGCAGGCAATTTCGTTTATTTCTATAAAATATAATTTGTAGAAATGCTTCATTCTTTCATTTTAACTGCTTTTCAGAGATCGAGATTCCGAGGACAGTGATGAACAAAAAGAAAGAAGGGCTTTGCGTAAGCAGGTTATTATCTTTTCATATTTCAAATACCCGAAATTTTTCTTAGTATTAATCACTAATATTCAAATTTAAGTTTCTTGAGGTTTTCTTAAATAGATTTGAAGTATTGAAAAACTGCTGTGAGGATGAAAGATATTTCAACATAGGGATTTGGGAATTACCTAAACTTAGAAGAAATTTTTTAGATTCGTGAAAAAGAAATTGCTTATGCAGACAGGCTGCATAAATGGGAAGCCCGTGAAAGAAGGCAAGCAAAATTATATGAGCGGGATGAGCAACGAGAGAAACAACGTAAGCGTGATATGCAAAAAGAAGCAAAGAAATTGAAACATTTCTTAGAGGATTATGATGATGAACGCATGGATCAGAAATATTATAAGTAATTATTTTTGTCTTAAGCTATAGTTTTGACTTATTTATTATTGCTCAAGGCAATGTAATGTTTGCTCATTCTGTTAACNCAAAAAGAAGCAAAGAAATTGAAACATTTCTTAGAGGATTATGATGATGAACGCATGGATCAGAAATATTATAAGTAATTATTTTTGTCTTAAGCTATAGTTTTGACTTATTTATTATTGCTCAAGGCAATGTAATGTTTGCTCATTCTGTTAACACATCCCTCTGTACCAGCATTGAATAAGGCATGAGACTAACAGAAATAGAAATATGAACATTTCGCCAAGAAGCGTTTTAGGGCTCTCAAAATGGTGGAGTTATTGGAATCATTTTAGAAGGTTTTTGATTATTGGTCATTTATTTGCAGAAGTTCTTCATTATTTCAACGTCGGCGTGATTTTGAACGTGAGCGTGAAGCAGATGCTAAAGATCGGCAACGCGAGCAACAAGAAATTGAGGAGCTTAAAAAACAAATTTTGGCTGAAAATGCAAACGTTGAAAATCCGGATGAAGAAGCTAGGAAACGGCATGAGGAACAGGTTGTTTGACACCCGAAGTTTCATTGTGCCTTTCAGATTTATATTTTGGGAAAAACTTTATCATAGATTTAATATGTTTAGGAAGAAGCTTTGTTGCGGAAAATACGAGCGGATTCTGGAAGTCCAAATCCACATCGTCCTTTGGGTCAGAAACCATTACCATCTGAACCGGAAAAAGATGGAGAAAGTGAAGAATCTGAAAGTGATTCTGAAAGTGATGGAAGCGCTGAGGAAGCTCTCAAAGCAGAGCCTGAGAAGCGGAGTAGTTGGAAAGCCGGTATAATATAATATTAACTTCATTGTTTGATCCTAAATTCGTTTCTACTGAAATATAATTTTGATTTTGAATGAGAAATTTATGAATGAGAAATTTTCCACAGTAAGATTGACTTTTAAACTATGTGTTGCAAAGAATTCAAATCATTGATCTGTTCAATAAACATACCTTACCAAATCAATTACTGTAATTTTTTAGTAGCTTCCGAGGATACTCCTGTTGCAAATTCACCAATAATAAGCGCGGTATCACCGTCCGTAATGTCATCATCGCTAACAAGTCCAGCTATTGTGCGTACTGATGTTATCACACCTGCACGACCGTCAACAAGTTCGCACCTAAATGGAGTATTCGGTTTCGAAGAAAATGATGAAGACTCAGCGTTTCCAAAAAAGAAATTGAAACCATTCGAAATAACTGAAGAGGTAAGGGAGAAATGATTTTTTGAAATAGCGTTATAGGTTTCAGTAATTAATACTTAGTTTAACTAATACTTTTTTAAACTAATACTCCGAACTTTTACTTATAAGCTTATGTTCAGGATCGCATTCAGGCGATGACATCGGAAGAACGTAAACAGATGATCAAAGATTTAATAGATCGGATTCCAACTGCTAAAAATGATTTATTTGCTTTTCCAATCAATTGGAATTATGTCGATAAGTCTCTTGTTGAACAAAGGGTAAATATTATTTTGGAAGTTGAGATCCGTGAAATTCTGGATACCCCTAGAATATTTTTTGCCTCTATTTTTCATTCTTTTTCTAGGTCAAGCCGTGGGTTTCAAAAAAAATAACAGATTATATTGGTGAAGAAGAAGCTTCATTGGTTGATTTTGTTTGTGAAAAGGTGACATCAAAGACCGATCCACAAAAAATCCTTTCCGATATTGCTATGGTAATGTTTCCAGCGGTACTTTGACTTTCGTTAGAAGAATTTTTATTCAATTTTACGAGGTCCATTACTTGCAGCAAGTCCTTTGCATATTTCTTAATGGCATATTTTTTGCACAAAACGCTTTTGACCACTATTGCATTTTGTTTTATCATTTCTGCAATGAAAGATATGCTGATTATATTTAAACTTAGTTATGTTTCCCTAATTTTTACAGGTTCTGGATGATGAAGCAGAGGTATTCGTTGTAAAAATGTGGAGACTGTTAATTTATGAATCAGAAGCAAAGAAATTAGGTCTGTCAAGGAAATGATGCAGGACGCTTTCTCCTGCATTAATGGTTTTCATCAAATTGGTGTTTATTATTTTGGTGCTTCTATTGCGTATTCTGTGCTGCATTCACATTGTAAATGCAGTATTTATTTTAAAATGTTTCGCAAGATTTTAATTAAATAATATTATGTTTTGTCAATATTCAGTATAGGCGTCTTTTGAATTATTTTTATTTAATTAATTTCGTTATTTATACTTTATAAAAGATAGAAGTATTTTTAAGTTAAAATATGTGTTTCAGTGTTTTGTTTTTCTCTCAGTTATAATAATAACTGCATGCTTGTACAGCAATAAGTCATCGTCTCCTCAATAGGATGTGTTGTATTTGTTTAGAAAATGATCGATTGATCTTATGTTTAGTCACTTGAATAGTTCAATAAAGTTTTATGTTTGATATATTTGATTTCAAGTACTGCTTGTTAAAAGATGTCTATTCCTGCTTGCTGTCAATCATTGTTCCTATAATAAAAGAATATGAAGTAGTTGTGTTCAGCTTTTTTAATACCTTCTAAACGAAACACTTAACATTTGTGGCTATTTTCAAATTGTTTGTCTAATTTCTAAACTTTTTTCAATTCTATCCTGAAATTATAGACCGATAAATATTGCATCACTGCAAGATATGAGTTTAAATGAGCAATTGTTCTAAGCCTTTGACACTTTTGCTCAGCTTAGCTCTTGATTTCCAATGAATGAGAAATTAAGAGACAAAACTTGTAACAATGATTTCACGCGGCAAAAATGCAATAGAGGGAAGATTTTTAAAATAAAGCGTAAATATGTGAATAAATTTACTTTCTACCTTAAAGAGAAGGTTTCAATCGTAAAATCGCTTCAGATTATACGTTTAATTTGATCGTTATTACGTGAGTCATCCTCTTAAGATTTCATATATAATTCATATTTCTTAGTACACTTTTTTTTTTTATATCCACGTGGTACGTTCATAGCATACTGTTTAGAATCCCTTTTCGAACCACCTGCTTTTTCTGTTGATNACGTTTAACTTGATCGTTATTACGTAAGTCATCCTCTTAAGATTTCATATATAATTCATGTTTTTTAGTACACTTTTTTCTTTTGTATCCATGTGGTAAAGTTCATAGCATACTGTTTAGAATCCCTTTTCGAACCACCTGCTTTTTCTGTTGATCATAATTATTTGGTTTTTTGTGTCGAATTTTTGTCTATTTTTTAGCTGTTTTAATTTTTTTAAAAAATGTCTAATTTGTAATTAGGAGAATATTTCAGTTTGTATTTATTTTTTTAATCTATTTTGATGTGTTTTTTTTTTGATTTTTTTTTCTGATTTTTATTTTATTTGGGGTTTTAGACTGTTCCTGATATGGTGTTTTTTATTTTTTTGATTCTTTTAATTTTGTTTTTTTATCTTTTCTTAGTGTTTTTGTTTTAGGTTTTATAGCATGATTTTGTTTTGGATAGTCTCTATTAAATTGTGAGTATATAAAGGCCATAATGTTTTTTCCGTGTCTTTCATTGTTAAAAAAGGTTTGTTCGGAATTAATTTTTATTGTTTTCATTCTAGGAATTATCTATAAGAAGGATTGCTGTTGGAAAGATGCAGTTTGAGGGGAATCCACGAAGTATTCCGAAGTTTCTCATACAAAATGCTCTGGGAACAGTTCACAACAAGGTAATTTTGAGACACAAAAATTTTGAAAAGTATTATTATAATGGAAGATCTTCGAAACTCTTCGCAAATATCGCTTCAAATTTAGGGTCCAAAAAAGATGGAAGATCTAAATCTACAAATGTATTTGGAGCCACCAACAGAGGATATCACATTGCTTGAGTTTCAACAGCTGGCACTTAACAGGCTAAAGGTATTGAAAGCTGTCGAACAGGTGAAAGAATGTTTTTCACGTGAAACGGAAGCAATAAACAATGAATTAACAAAAGTAAGTGGTCTGCTATTTTGCAAGAAACATTACTTAATTTTTGATATTACTTATTAATTTATCAATCGGATGCTTTTGATTCTCATATTCTTGGTAAAAATAGTCTTGCAATATTTTAAGAGGTTTAAAGTTTGAAAGCTTTTTTACCGATAAGGTGAATGAGGTTTGGTTCTGAACGGATATATTTAGTATTTTTCAGCATTTGATGAAACTAATGCCAATAGCATGTGGTTGTTGTCCACTGGAGGAATTGGGAAACGAGAGAAGGCGGGATGTTATATCTCATTTCATCTTACGACTTGCATTTTGTCAAACTCCTGAGCAGGCTAAATGGTTTATACAGCAAGAAGTGGATTTGTTTAAATTTCGCTTTCGAATTGTACGTTTTTCACAATTTTGATTCTTTTGAAGGATGGATGTAAATAGATAAAAATATTGCTTTTTTTTTTTTCGAGTAACACGATTCACTTTCAGTTCACCATATATAAAAATGCTATTTAAGGTCTCGAAAAATTGTAGTGCCGTAACTCAATTTCTTAAAGCTAACAATTTTGATGCTCAACTGGTCACAGATAGTGAAAAAGAATATCTGAAGGACAATCTTTCGAATGCTTGTTTGATACCGCTTAACAAGGTTAAACAATGACAGTATTAATTATGACTGCTTTCAAGAAGCATCTCCTTAAAATTTCATAGGGATATTCATTATGGGCAGTGCACACCCTTAAATCTTAAAATTGAATATAATAATCCAAAATTAAAATCAAACCATTTCCTGGAGGTAGCGGACCTGTCGTGGTCCTCAACATGCTTCCGTGACATATTAGTCTTTTGTTATTGATATACATGTTTTTTTTACATAGTATCTCACTGTCATTTCAACAATTCTTTTTTTTATCCATATTTTGATTAAGTTGTCGGTGATTATTGGTCGTCATATAAATTTGCTGATTTTTAATGCACTAATTGTGTTTATTTCTTATGAAAAAAAAAACACCTAATTTAAAATCTAACAAATAATTTTTCTTTTGTATGCTTCGCATGCTTTATCAATCATATATCATCACTATATGTTTCATTTTTTTAGAAATTTTTCTGTTTGAAATAGAGAAATTTTACTTTTAAAAGATTTTTCACATATGTTTTCGACACTGCTTTGTCTTTCAGATTGCAAGCACAAGTTTTTGGAAAGTTCCATTTGAAAATGCACTTGATCTAGTTCGTAAACGTCGAGTTCTGTTAGTTGCGGGTTATGCTTTTGTTTCTGAAGATGATCTTCAAGTTATATTATGCACAAGGCTTCGTCTTAATATCGCCGCTGCTATGGCTGTTAGTATTTGTTGTATGTAAAACAAAGTTTAACTCATGTTGAATCCATTTTGCTAAATATAGAGATTTCATAATTGTAGAGTCTTACTCGAAATTCTTAGATAAATTTTAAAATCTTAGTTTTATGGTTTTATAAAAATGAGTCGTCGTTGTCTGTCGTTCTCAGTCGTCGTTGTCTTATGTTGCTTGCTATATTTCAGCGCGCTTGTAAAAATATCGTATTCATCGAAGAAAATGATAGGTTAATGCCATTTTTGAAGAATCTATCAAGCAAATCGTACGTGGGTAAAAATTATGTTGGAACGGATACTTCCTGTGTGACACCTGATATGGTGGATTCAGTATGTCTCTTAACTTTTCATCCATATTCAGTACAATAGCTTTCACTATGCTGATACAGTCACTTATGGGAAGTTGTTATCTCTGAGTCTTTGGATGTTTTTCCACGAGTGAGCACAGTCGTAGTTAATCTCTTTTACTTTGTACAAAATACTTTCTTATTATATATCTGTATTTTTGGAAGATAATTTGCACACCGAGATGACTACTTTGCTACAGCTTCCTACGAGTTTTGAAGTGATGGAAATTTATTTTGATTCAATTTTGTTTTTATATGTGTCGGCTAGTAATTTTTTAAGAAAAAATTGTAGTTTCGAGAAGAAGTTTCAGCTTTGTGCAACCTCTTTCCCATTGTGTATGAGAAATATACATAACCGACTGAGGTCAGATCATCATTTACGTCATGGAGCTCGAATGCAATATGGATTGTTTTTAAAAGCGATCGGCATGAAATTGGAAGATGCATTATCCTTTTGGAAGGCTGAATTTACGAAAAAAATGGATTCAGATAAGGTTGGTGAAGGATTTTGTCTGTTTCGAAGGAAGTCCATTTTTTTAAGATGTAATAGTGTCTTAATTGATGTTAATTTAAACTTCTACAAATTGTTAACGAAATATTTCAATTCCTCATTTTATTGTTATTAAAATGATAGCTAATCAGGATTTGGAGTTTACTTATCAAAAGTCAATGAGCAAAAATTTTTAGATATATATGTGTCTAATTTAAAAGTGTAGTATTTTATGGAATATCATTCACTAAATCTATTATGCAATGAATTCTTTGATTTCTAGTTTGATAAGCAATATGCATACAATATTCGTCATAATTATGGTAAGGAAGGAAAGCATGCAGATTATTCGGCATATCCTTGCACAAAGATAATTCTGGAATTTAATCCCTCATCTGCAGACTGTCATGGTAATTTTGATATTCAGGCTTCTCCACTTCTGGATAATCATAGCTAGCTTTGCTTGTCATAATGGCCTCATTTCAGAGCGTTTAGCACATTCCAATAATGGAGTTGAAAAGAGGGAAATTTAATTTGCTTCTCTTAATATCTATCTCATGTTTTTCAAATATTTCACTAAAGGAGCATTGATTGTGTTAATCTGAAAATATTTGCCTCTTAATCTTTAGGTTGCCCTTATCGACAAAGTGATTTCCGGCTACTGGCTGAAAATCTTGAAAATTTGGGTCTTTCCAAATCTCAAATTGATCAGGTAAGTCTAGCATTTTATTTCTCATGTAATATTAAATTTAGAAGTTAAATGAACTCAATTTACTTGTTACACAAATATCTTAACAAGAGAAATCGGAGTGTAAGAGCTTGAAAATGCAAACTCAGTAAATTGGTTCAATAAACTTAGTTTTAGCTTTGCAACTGTACTTTTAAATCTAAATTTTTTTTTACCTCTTTTATAGTTAGATTTGTGTAATCAAATTTCCTATGAAGAACATGTATTTTTTTGTAATATTTCCCAACATTATTTATTAGTTAAAATCGTACGAGCAAGTCTCATCTAATTTAAATTTTTTGATATTTAAAAAAAAAGCCCATGGATTCACGTGTTCTTCTCCTTACTTATCATTTGAAAAACTTTCTATCATGTAAACAACATCTACTAATTCAGTGGAAACTAATAGCTGAAAAAGACTAAAACTTTCGAAATAAAATTTTTTTTTTTTATGAAATATCGCCTTTATCTCGAATACTTTCATTCAGTGTTTGCTAGTTTATTATACAGTTACAGCCTACATCAGTCATTTAATCTCTCCTCATACAAGAAACTGATAGACAGAAAAAATGTTTAGATACTGATAATAATAGTCTTATTTTAGTAATAATCCTGTTTTCGCTTTTCAGATTATCTTATTGTCGAAAAATTCCCAATATGACAAAGCTTGTGCGCGATATTTTGAATTTACCCATAAAATGACCGAGAATTCATTAGGTACTGTGATAACTCATCCCAATCAATATTTTGAATTGTCGCGTCAGGTGCACGAAGGAAAACGGAACAGGTTCATTTCTGATATCATTTTAAAGATTTAATCACCTCGGATCATTTTCGAACTAATTATTTTACCATACCGTCGAGTTTCTTAAATAAACCTCACCTATAGTTCCTAATCAATGATTTTTTTCAAGGGAAGAAGAACAGAAACATGAGGTCACGCTAAACATATCACATGTAAAAAATGGCGTGCAACATGAAACTGATATTGACATCGAAGATCTAATCTAAATGGAGAATTCTACGGTGAAACAACAACATCCTTAAATATGACGCTTAATTGATGTATTATCGTACTCTCTTGTCAACTTTTAATTTATGAATCTGCCTTCACTCTGTTAGTATCATATTACGTCTTTGATGTGCTTTCATGAATTATAGCTCACCAATTCGATTTTTTAGTTAGTCATTCGGCTGGTAATTATATAACAATGACAACATGAACCCGTAACAATATGAACCCGTAAAATCAACATATAAATTGTTTTACGATAGTCAAAAATTCAAAAAAAAGCTGAGGTGAGTATATTTCATTATTTTAAAATTTTCATTTTGAGGTTTCTAAAAATTCAAAAATATAAATAAGAATCAGTTAATATCAATTCACACAGCAAATATTGGAAATGGAACAACAAAACAATAATATAAAATTAAAAAAATAGTAAATAAAAAAATACAAAATTTTGGAACTTTATACTTGCAGTATTCATAAATGACCCTAATATCTGCATAATATCGACTAACATAAAAAATCAAGTTCAAGTTCCAATTAGGAAATAAAAAAAAAAAGCAAGTTCCAATTAGGAAATAACCGGAGAAGAATAATCGACACAATTAATTTAAATCAAGAAATGGTAGAATTCCATTCACTCACCATGAAACCAGTTTTGGACGAATGAACAAGGACAGCTGATCTTGAAAGTATTTGCTGGGTTCATGGAGAACTGGCAGAAAAATGATATAGAGGAGAAAGGGAGAAACGTTTAGTATAACTACAGGACAATGCTGCTAAATTGCGAGGTTTCAAGTACTAAATATGTCACAGAAGCAAAACAATGACTAGAGTTAATAAGAAAAAGTGTGATCTGTTTCCTATGAACAGAAGTCCTTTTGGTCACTTCAGAAAAATTAGATCCACATTAGTCAAGAGGCTCAAAAACTGGTATAGAACCGGAAACCTGTATCGCCTGTTTATGTTTCATTACTGACTGTATTATGTCACTTTCACGAATCATTCGAGTACTTTCGTTATTTCTGAAATGAAAGCAGCTCAATTAAATTTCATGATGATCCAGATGATCCAACAGAGGAAAGTCAAGCGAGCATGTTCTAAATAGTGATAATCACAACATTTTAAAAGTTATTTTAAATCCCAAAATTAAAAAACGAAACATACAAGTCCTTTCCTTTGATAAATGCATCCTTGACTCGTGACAGAACAGCCAATCGACATACTTCCTTCAAGTCGGATCCGCTTAATTCGGTAGCGTATTCCGCTATTCTTTCAAAATTGATTTCTGGCATTATCGGTTGGTCCCTCAGCAAAACTTTTAAGATGTCTGCACGAGATTCTAAACTCTGAAATTACTAAAAACCACTGTAAAAACTATGCGAATTATGTTTAGTATTCAGTTTTCTCTTAAATGGGAAAGCATAATAACACGGAAAATTCTGATTTAAGCATAATACCAAAATCGCAGTCAAAGCTTACTGGTAAAGGGACATAGAACCGTGCAGGCATTCGTCGTAAGATGGCACTGTCAACATCGTTCGGTCTATTGGTTGCTCCGAGTACGATGATTGCATCGTCTAAAAAAATGTGAAGTAGGTTTAAAACATATCTTTTGAACTTCAGTAAAATGTTTTAGTAATGTAATGCGCATATTTGATATAAGGCAAACATGTGTCCCAATGTAGTCATCCAATTATTTGCTCACCTGATGAAGCAAAACCATCCCACAAGCACATGAACTGTGCCTTCATCATAGCAGTAGCTTCGTGGTCTTGAGTATTCCGATCTCTCAAAAATGAATCTGAAACTATTGAAAATGTGAAAACAGTCAAATATCAAAGAAACAAGGCTACAAATTTCAAAATGATGAAGGAATTATTGTCGTCATGCTCACCTATCTCATCAATAAATATGATCGTGGGCTGGAACTTTTGTGCCTGAAAAGATCAATAGGTTTACTATGAAATATTATAGATATTTATATTTATAAAAAAAGTACTAAAAACAACTAATATTTTCAGCATCTTTCCAATCTAAATTAAAAAACATTTCCAAAACAGGTTTCAATAAAATTTCGAGTGATCTATCATATATGGCATATACAAAATTTAAAACATGTACCACAGAGAAAACTGCATCAGCAAGCTTCTGAGATTCACCGTACCATTTGTCGCATAGCGATGACACTTGTAAATTAATAAAACGGGCATTCGCTGCACGTGCGATAATTTTTGCAAGTAAAGTTTTGCCACAGCCTGGTGGACCGTATAAAAGCACTCCTGAAATACTGCTTGACTTACTATGCTAGAATTCGCAAAAATTTACATACAAAATCCTAAAGACTGAAAAGCTGTGGGATGAGGTACTTGTATGGGAACATTTAATTACTTCACCAGTCTGATTCTATCTTTCCCGTAACTGACTCATTCTAATAACAACACTGAAAAAAAGAATCACTTCCTTTTCATTCTTCTAATAATGTTTAGCATATTGTCTGAAAATGAAATTACCTTTAGGCGGAGAAAGAAGATTCGATGACAAGGCGAATTTCTTGTAGGTATTGCAAATTTTTAAAGGGATAATTATCCGATCATTAATTTCCTCGATAACTGCGCCACAGCCACCAATATCACACCAATCTGCACCCTAAAATCTAATTGGTGCATAGATCAGGAGGCAACATTCAATTTACAGTGTTATCCAGATTATAGTAGCGGATCGGATATAGATCGTATCCTTTCAGATTTATTTTTCTACGATTTTTGCAAATGGGAACAAATTCCACTTTTACGAAACTTATTCCAAATGATTCGTGAGATCTGAACATTTCACGAGTGCAATTTTATTTAATTCGAATAATTTTAAATGGAAAGTAAAAACTGTTTTAAATTTAAGTGGGAAATTTAAGATTTAAGTCTTAAATGAGAAACTTAACACAACTAACCTGACCACAATGGACGAATTGTGTAGCTATACGTAGCTCATATTCGTTAAGCTCTATTGATGGATCTAAGCCTAATGCCTTGATAACTTGAGCAGCCTGTAAAAATAAATAATTTGCAAGTTCATTAGGATCTTCTGCACGAAATTTTCAGCCGAACAAGCTAACCTTCTTTTTAGCATTCTTATTGACGGCATGATTTGGATCAATGTATTTGACTGCAAGCTTCATAATAACGATTGATGCGACTGTACCAACAGCAACACGAATGCAAAAATTAAGTGCTTGATCCATCGATAATGACATCTTTCTTTACCTTTTCACTTTTCACCGTTCTCTTCCCCGTAATTAGCACTTTATACTTGATGGCTTCTCAATCAAGCAGATCGTTGTAGTGACGCCAAATTGAAATTCCAAAAAATTTCTACAAACAAAGTGCACGTCAACTTGTCTTCGATAAAATACTATGCTCTATTTAGCAATGCTATCGAATCAGTACGCCATTATCTCTTCGTGCAACCTTAAAAGTTACTAAGAAACTTTTCCTTCAGCTAATATTTCCTTCTTAAGCTTCATTACTCCCAGAATATCCTAGTTAAGAATACCATTACATTCCCCATCTTGATCATAATATGCAACAATGCCAGACCATCTATGCCACTATTCTTGACAACTTTGCTCGCATCCACAAGTCCCAAAATTCACAAGGTGCACACTTTCAAATGCTACGTTGTTTTTGATGATTCAGTACTCACGAAATATACAGTTTACCACGTATAACAAAGTAATTACTGTTTACGATGCATCTATTATTGACTTAGTTCAAATGTTCCATTCTTTCAATCTTTATGCATGCCTGATAAATGAGATATATCCATAGAAGTATGAATTACACTCATTATTGTTGCATCAAAAATCTAAATTGCATAAAATAGTTGATGAAAAATATTCAGAAATAGAATCTGAAGATTTCATTCATCTAATCCAATGAAGACAAGATTTGAAAGAATAAGGCACTGCATCAGGAAAAAAACAAACGACACAGTGCAGCCTATACCTAGTATTCCTATGTGCAAAAATTAGATAAAAAACAGACGAGGTGAAATGCTACACCTTGTAAGTATTTCAAATTAGTATTGAAGTTTGAGAAAATAACACCGGAGTTGACATTGTCTTGGCGTCGAAACCGCAATTGAAACAGTTGATGTGCTGTTTTGCCTAATAAAAAATATTCTAACATTATACACCAATGCAATAGCTCATTAAAATGACTTGTGTTTTGAAATTCAGGTATTCTTCCTACACATAATTTCAGATCTTCTCCCTACACATAATTTTAGGTATTCTCCCTATACATAATTTCAAGTATTTTCCCCATAAAAAAGTATGATAAACTCATTTTTTCTAATGCACTTCAATTTTTACATAAGAGATGATGACTGAATCTTCAGCTTTATACATAAAAGTGAACTCATACGATACCGACAGCTTGCAACTAACATATCTACAAAAATGAAGACGTGTTTCCTAGAAAAGAAAGAAAATGGAATTAGATGATGAGATCAAATTAGAGGATCAGACGCGGTTACAGATTTGAAATCAACATGAAGGCAAAGGATGAGGTCCATCAGCCACAGATGGTCGTCGATAACCAGCACTGAAATCTTGCCGATACGATACTCGTCGCCCTGTTGGTGTAATTGGTCTCTCCTTCACATTCAAACCACTGTCCTGACCTTTCGCCAGTAAAGATACAGGCGTTGAACTGTACAAACGACTCGACGGAATTATATCCAATGAAGCAGAAGGGCTGTCTGGTTTAGTGTGCATTCTAAATTGCATTTATAATACCAATCAATTAAATTTTCTGTATTTTCAATTATGGTTCCTTAATTTTCTCTATTCCACATAATGCTTTTGAAATGAAATGAGTAATCTAAATCACTCATAGTAAAAGGTAGAATCAACCTTCTCCTAAACTTACGCATTAGTTCTTGGCACGAATGCAGGAGCATTTGTGGAAAATTTTGTTTTGATTATACCATCCGATGCTGAAATTTTGGAAACAGTTATACCAAATCAATTTACTAATATAAAAACATCAATTAGCAATTATAAAAATCTTTGCACACTTTTTATTTATCACCAATTACTGTCTACAGCAAAATAAAAGTGAACTTTGAGTAAAATGAAAACGAAAACAAATTTCTAGTAAAATGAAAAATAACTTTGATGATGACTGAATCGACAGTTATCACCGTAAGGACAGTGACCATTTTTGAAGTTGATGCAAAGTTTAGTGCGATAGTTATTCAACAATGGACCCGATCTATTCCGCCACGTCAATTCACTCCGATTCTGCAATCGTTAAAACGGTCATGAATTCAAAACGCGTTCTTATATACTAGCTTATGATTTAACAAATGCCAGTTTAATAATCAATGAAAAAAAAATAATCGCAGACTGACAAATGTTCTATAAACTTAAACATCTGCTAATGAATATGAGAGGAAAATTG
>JARVGP010000248.1:0-56380 GCA_029876185.1 Mansonella ozzardi | reverse complement strand
GATTTTTTAAAACATCACCTCAATCTCAGCCATACTGACTACCATGGACGGTCTACTTCAACATCCAATCGGAGACATGGAGGCGCACAATTGATAATGTTGCCGTCTCCTTCAAAATTATCCGTTTCATCGAGGAAAAAAGTTATCGTAGACCTTCTGCTGTACCGTATGCAAGCGTATTTGCCTTTTCTGCATTGGCCATCTTATTTACAAGCAAGTCTACATTAACCGTGGCTGAAATCCCACAAAATCTTCGTTTGCAAGACCAAGCTACAATGAAAACAAATTATTTTCTGAACTGGATCATTGTTTAGGTCAATAAAATTCAAATAAATTATTTTTGTAAAAAGAAAAGGAGAAAAGATCGAAATGAAATGAATGAAAACAAAAAAAAAAAGAATGAAATAATTCCTTCCATGCCGATAAATTTAATTTTGAATTAAAAAAATGATTTACATTGTAGTAATTCGCAAAAAAAAAAAAAACAGAAAGAGTATAATCATGATTATTTATTTGTTCATTGTTTAAAATGAAAAATAACTAAATCAAATTCAAATTAGTAATTTCAAATTTAGAAAAAAAAATGTTTTATTGTAAGAAAAAAAAAGAAAAGAAAAGAAATTCGACTAACTGTTGAAATTTGTAATTTGACACTGATATTTGATATATGTCTGTTATAATTGTGGAAACAAAATTCTCAAAGGAATCTCAACAATTATACATAAAAATAATCGCAGAATAAAATGAAAATGTTCGTTTGCTAGTTTCTCAATCTTTCGCAATTTCGCAATTTTTTTTTTTTCAAAATTGTCATCATCAATTGTGAACAGTAATAGAAACTTTTCAAAACTAAATATCATACTGTTGCCACCTATGAAATATTTCGGCCGGTTACCATTGCGAAGTGTTTCTTTTGCACTACATAAGAAAATTCTGCATTTTTCATGCGTCCATTGTAAAATTAGCTCTTCTATTAAATTAATTTGGAAAATTCAAATAAAAAGAAAAAAAAAAAGAAAAACAAAAATTTGAGCTAATTAAAAAAATATGAGTGAACAAAAAAGAAAAAAAATGTATTGAAAAATAATATCGAATTTTTATAAGAGAAAAATTAAAAAAGAGCACAATTCGGTTTCTATTAAACAAGTTTTACACTCAGACCTTTGCAAATAAAGAAAACCTTTAAGAATAATATGCTGTAATAACAACTATCGCAGATGGAAATTGAAATATTTCAATTCAAAAAACTTTCTAATCAATTCAAGAAATAGTAAAATTTTCGAAGGATAAAAAGAAAGGTGTGAAAGAAAATGTAGTATAGATTTTTATATTTAGCTATATTTTTACCCTTTAAATAGATCATTGGCAATTCAGTAATCGTTAGTTTATATTTAAAATAAAAAATGCAGCAAAGGTGCTGCTTTTCAATTCATCAGCATGTCCTCAGCTTAAATGTTTCCAAGGTAACGTTTTAAATACTTAATTTTAAAAAAAAGCGGAAAGTTTACTATAAGAACAATTTCAAAGAAAGCCTTTGATTGTGTGTCTGCTCCTTCTTTTTTTTTTGCATTAATATACTGATATTAAAATAATGAAAAATGAAAATATATTAAAAACTAAAAAAGAAAAGAAAAGAAAAAATTTTCTTTTCTATTTGAACAAACTTTTCCATTTCTTCTTACCTTTTTCTTTTTTGTTTTTTTCTCTTTCTCATTCCCGATTTTAAAACTTTAGGACTCACTAATAAAGCTTAGGTAATTGCACAATGATACAAATAATCTTTTATCACTTTTGCATGTTTGATAAATTTAATTTTTACTTTCTGAATATTAAAGCTCGCAATGCATTTGCAGCCATGTTTAATGTCAACAAACACCATTTTTTTTTTTTGTCTTATTTTAAAATATATTTTATCTTCAGCTATCCTAGTACTGCTAACAATATAAACATTAATTAATGATATTTTAAATTTAAATCATTATTTCATAGTTTATAAATTTTGAGAACAAAAAAGCAGATAGCTGAGACTTTCTGGCATAAACAATTAATGCGTTTTTCTTAAATAATGAGCTAACAATTTTTAATTTAATTAAAGTTTACTCCTATTTGTAGCGCTTGAAAAAAATTAAAAAATATCATAATGCTACCGTAAAGTACTTACTTAATAGTTTATTAATGTTTTTTAATAGTTAATTGATATTCCATTGATAAATAGTTAATCATTCTAATAATTAATTCTATTAGTGAAAGGGACACACAAAGACACGCAAACATACACACACAGACATATTGCATGAATATCAGGTCGTTCATATTAACAGTAATAAATAAGTATAATACTGCAATAATTAAGCATTTCTTATTCGTTAATTTTTTCTTATTAATCGCATAATTTATTTTGTTTGCCCAATCATATGATTAGATTATATTATAAAAATTTCATCAGTTTATCATGAAAAAACTTTTACAAGTTATAAGAATTTTTTATGTATGAACCTTCGAACATAAATTATAGGTAATTATCGCATGAATAATTCGCTTTAATTTCAAAGTTTCAAAGGAAATTAGCAAACTTTTACTAACAAGGGTTCACAAGAAGTTTAGTTTAAAAATAGGAGAAAATTCTTTTCTTTCTATTAAGCATTAAAATGACTTTTAAAAAAATGAAAATTTAATTTGTATGCTAACAAATTTCGATGCTTGAAATGCATTTTCCAATTTTTGAAAGTAATTCGATAACATTAAGTTTACATAAAAGAAGATTAGCTTATTTATTTCAAATATATTTTTCTTGTTTTGTGAAATGGAATATTATTAACTGACAGATATTTATCAGTTTGCTGATCAGATGAAATTTGTACAAAAATTTCATTGAATGCAAAATATAACAGTACTGATCATATCAAGTAAACCAAGGACTGCACAAAAATTCAATTTAATTTAAAATCTTGTCACATTAAAAAAAAATAACAGGAAATATTTCATTTGAAATTTCGCAAAGTTTCTTTCAGATTACAATTTTAGCATGCATTTTGTTACATCGTTTTAAAAAAATTATGCTTTTACCACATTTTAAAATAAAATGAAATTTTTTAGAAATAGACCACAAATTTTGCTAAGATAAATTAGACATTTCAAATTCTTATTGAATTGCTATTTATTCATTGAACAATATGGAATGTTGAAAGGTTCGAAAAAAATAAATAAAAAAGGAAAAGAAAAAGTAATGTTGAAAATTGGATTTTTTTGTAGAAAAAAAAAACAAACTATGGTAAATAATTCAAAAATAAAACTTCATCGAATTTGCGATTGAAAAAAAAGCGAGAAAAGAACTTATGAATAAAAATGAAGAAGTGATGATTATTTGGTCGATAAAAAGCAAATGATATCAACTATCGGAATAATGAAATGCTCAGAAGTACCTCATTATCCATTTCAAGTCTTTTTTTCCTTTATGAAACTTTAGTTGCCATTGCTCAAATAAGAAATTAATCCATGATGTTAATGAATGGAAAAATTAATGGATTTTTTCGGGAAACATTTCTAAAAAATACATGCTTATTTCTTTAATTGTTGGAAAAGTAAAAAAAAAAAAAAAGTGAAATGAAATTCATGAACCAAAAGAGAAAAATGAAGTAAAAGAAGAAAAAATTGAAATCAAATTCATAATAATGACAATAATCCGGAAAAGGATGAGTTTTGATTTATTATAACTAATTGCATAAAATTGCTTCACAAACTTAAATCTTTCAAGAACCGAAATGTTTGCCCAATCAAAGTCGGAAATTATTTACCGTCTTTCTAAGAACAAGAAACTTTTTAGTTTATAACTTTTTTTTGAAAAGATTGGAATTGCTAAAAAGAGAAGCATAAAAAAATCCACGAATTAACTTAATTGAAATCAGAAAATAACTAATTAAGCGAAAGATTTTTCGGGCTAGTAATTCAATGAATAAAATATTTTTTAAAAAAAAAAAAAGGGATTGGAATAAAATATACGTTTAGGATATTTATCAAAAAATTATTGACTAATAAATAGTTAAAATTTTAAATTTATAAATTTCAAGAAATATCTGATCACACCTTATCATTAATATCAAACTTCAAGTTTGACGAATTTTTGCAATGATTAATTAGTATTTTTGATACAAATGAAGCTCGAGAAGTTTTCGTTTTAAATTAACTTAAATGATTCGTTTTTTTTTTTTGCAGCAAGCAAACTGAAAATTAGCTATTAATTATCAGCTTTTTTCTCTATTATGCCGTAATTCCATAGAAAAAAATTCATTCATAGACTGAAGAAACAAGCAAACAAAAAGTAAATAAATAAATAAATTCAATCGCAAAAAAAGCAATATATTCGTAATTTTAAAAATTAAAAAAAATCATTTATTTGCTTTTCTTCTTTTTTAGGAAATAAATTTGTTTTGAGAAGAAGTTGAAAAAAAAACAAAATAAATAAATAAAGTTTTTTTCCCATTTAATTATTATATCCAATGGTTATTCGTTATTTTTACTCCTTCTGCTAATAGTCAACAACATGTCCAGTTTTATTTGTCAATTTTTATCAAATAAACAATTTATTCTTTCATTATTGAACAACATCTAACTGATTTAGTTGTAGTACAGAAAAAAAAAGAGAAGGCAATGAAGAAAAAATTATAGTTGTAAGAATGAAAAAGAAAAGAAAAAAAATACAAGGAAGGCGAATAATTTGATTTAAATTTTGTTTGTTTAAAATTGAAACTGACCAAAGACGCCATTCATTTTCTATAATTTATTGATTGTTTATTGATTGATATTTCGTTCGTTTCTAGATAAAAATTTTCTAATTTTAAAAAAGAAAAAAAACTAAAAAATGTCAAAATGTTAAGATAACAAAAGATGGAATATTGAAAAGCCAAAAACAATTCTCTGTTATCATTTGGTTTAAAAAAATACTGTTATTTCTTCCTTACCCAAAAAAAAACATTAATAAAACTTTAAATATTTTTTAATTATAGCAAATATTTGATAATTGCAGTGATAAGATAAGATTATTGAAAAGTTTTAAAAAAGCATCTTTCTACTAATTTTTGTCATTGCCTTTCGCTTTCACTTTTTTTTTTTGAGTATTATTACTAATTCCTATTTAATTGCACATGTTTTTTTCGATATGTTAGAAAGTATAAAATTCTGCATTTCTTTTTTGAAAAATTTCAATAAAATTTTCTCACAAATTAATCAGTTATTTTAAACACTTGTGATAAAAATTGGAAACAAACTTTCAGCAATTACACAACTGGTATAATAAACAGTGATTAGAAGTTAAAAATTAAACAGTTTTAATTGCTTTATCTCAGTAAATAATTTAACTGATCAATAATACTATCCGTTACAATGTGTACTCAGTGATTTTTTTTTATTTCTTATTTTCAAGAATTTTTCGAAGTTTTATTTTTAAACAAATTTTTGGTATTAATGCAAAATGACACATTACATGCTAAAAAAGGAATTTTTCAATTTATATTTAAATTAGAAATGAAAATTAGTCAAAATTAATTTGATTACTACATGAATGCTAACCCAATTTACTCCGTCTGTATATGTCTGAATAATTTATTATTCAATGTAAACGAGATAATCATTTGCAGTTGGCATAATTACTGCAAAATTAGAAACTTTCCGTTTTTCTCTGTTTTACCTCTTGATTTTCTTTACATCTCCTTCATGTTTTACCTTCGTCGTTCTCTCATGACAACAACTCTCCTTTCCCGTTCGTTTTTCGAAAACTGCTCTGGCATTAAAATTTAAAGCTGACACAAAATCTTTGGTATCATTAAAATCATTATTTATTGCTCTTGTAAGTCAGTATGGTAGTATTCTTTAATCTTACACTAAATCTATCATCCTGGATTCTCTAAGGGATTGTCAAACGTCCAATTGAAATTTAACATTAGTGATTAAAAGTGTTTCAAAATATTTGAAATATTGGAATTTATCCCATAAATTTTTCCCCTTTAAACTATGATCTTCAACTTTGTATATATATAGATATATATACATTATTTTGTTTTTGCTAAAAATTTTTGTCAATTTTAGACGTCTAATTTAAATTTTGTTGAAAAATACGAAATTTCATTAAAATTTCAAAGTGCTTCAATCCTTGCTTTATCTTCTGCCTAACTATTTCAAAAATGAAAATTTTTCTCGTTTCAATTCAATTTTTTTTACTTTGAAGTTGCATCTGTAGTAATGTTGCATAATTCATTTTGTTGCCTTCTTATTAATTAATTAAGAATATAATTAGGGTATTTTATGCGAATTCATTGATTCGTTTTTTCTTTATTTATCTACGTTGCCTTAATTCGGTTATCGATTACATTTTGTGCTGCATTTTTCTATCAGATATTTAAATTTCAAAAAAACTGTTCACTTCTATCGGCCTTAACATTTTCCAATTCCTTTGTCACTTCAAATTCAATTTTTTGAAATAAAAACTTCATGCTCCTTTGTAATCAGAAAAAAAAAAAAGAAAGAGATAAAAGAAAAATAACAACCAGCTTGATTTGTTTTAATGCTTTTCATTTTCAAAATAATGCTAAGATGTTTTGAACATAATTCTTCAATAATAATATTGTATATGGTATTAATTAATAATTTTTAATTTTAGTCATCCTAATGAAGTAAAATTGCTCAGTCATCGATATTGATGTTTTTTAATCAATTCATGTTTGTACGATTTTAAAATTTAAGGCTTCCGGATTATTTGTTTCTTCATCAAAATTAAATTTACATAATTTACAACTAACATTGATAATGTTACTTTAGTGAAGATAATAATATAACTTTCGTAAAGATATTTATTCTTGATTTATTTAAAAAAATTAAAATTGTATTCCGAAACAAATAGAATGTTTCAATTAGATAAGAAAGAGTCTGCGAAAAAAAAAAGAATAAAATTAAAAAAGAAACGAGAAACATTTCAAGAATGTGTTTTCGCCACTTCTTGAAAACTGCAAAAATCGGAGCTGCTTTTTTTTTCTAATTTTTTGAAAAATTTCGAGCAATGAGGCATTCCAAGACAAAGGAATAGAAAGAGAATTAGAAATGGCGTAGAAAAAAATTGCAAAAGCGACAGATGTATAATTAAATAGAATTTTAACGAAAAAACAAAATCACTTGAATTTGCTAGCACAGTCGGAAAATATACTTCAAGCACAAATGTATTTTTTTGGTCCGCCAATTTTGTATTTTTTTAAAATAATAAATGAAAAATTTCCATTAAACATTATTATGATATGTTTGCTTTGAGAATTTTTCGAAAAACCAGAAGTTACTAATAATTTTGCATATCTGTGTGATACGTTTAATTTTCTACGAATAAATACTGTAAATTTGTTTGTCCAATTTAATAATAAATAATAATAAACTGAAAACGAATTACTTGCTTAATTAAAATTACTCATCATACAATACTACTACTATAACATTGGCAGTATCGCATGAAGTTTATAATTTTTTTTTCGCAAAATTGAAAAGATAGGAAAATTTAAAATAATATTTTGTGCAATATTTAATTCATTCAAAAGTTATTCGAACAATTTTTTGTTAGAAAACTGCCATTTTTCTTTAATTCGAAATTAAATTCTTTTTGTATTTCGTCGAGATTTTATTAGAATTATTACACTTAAATGGAACTTAAACGGGTAAGGTTAAATAATAACAGTATTAAATAACAATAGCGGAATAACTTGTTGGAATAAATTATCAAATTTTAAATGATCCATAAACTAGTTAAAATGAAAAAAGGACGATAAAGACAGAGAGAAAAAAGCGAATGACAATTTCAATTACCAAAATAAATTCTCTCGATCAATAAATAATCATTAAAATACACAAAAACGTTTTTTTAAGAAAAAAAAATGAAAAATTAAAAAAATTAATAATTCCAGCTGAGAGTGTTCAATATTGATTTTTCATTGAGCTTTCTGACAAAATTTTTGATTAGAAAAAAAAATTGCCTAATTCAAGTAAGAAAAAACAAAAAAACTTAATCAATGAATATCCTACATAAATGAAGTAAAACAATAAATTATATTGCCGAATAATTTCCGTTCATTGTAAATTCAAAAAAAAAAATTGAGCTAATCAATGAACAGTATTAAATGCGCCAAATTGTTACTTATTTTTCCAACATTTCAAACGTGTTAACGTGAATTTTTAATTTTACATGAACGTTTTATAATTAATTTTTTAGCTTAAATCTTTTTTTCTTTTATTCATTTACCACTTCTCTCTCTCTCGCTCTCTTTTTTTATATGCTTATAAATTTAAATGAAAAATATTCAGTTCTAGCACAAGTTATAGATAAGATAATTAATTGATCATTAACCATTTTTCATTAATATTCCGAATTTTTTTCTTTTGCTATATTAAGTGAAGAATGGTTTATGTGTGCAACAACAGTATAAGTGAAAATTTATTTTCACGCTTATAACGATTGATTGGTGGAATACTATAAAAAAATGAATTAAACTGAATTGAATTAATTTTTTTAAATCAGAAATTTAAATAAAACTCTCATATATATAAGAGTTTTTTATCTAAAAAAAAAGGAAAAAGAATTGCTCTAAAGTAATCAGATAATGATGATTTTCAAAATATTAAATTTGTAGAAAATTACAATCTTAGAAAATGAAATGAGTTATTGATTACCGATGGTGGCGATGTTACATACGCACATGTAAATTAATTTCTTTTTTTGTGTCGTTTATTTCTCAAAACTTTTTTTCAATTGAAATTTTTAATTTATAAAATTATGTTGCTGTTTAATCCAGGTCTTTTTTTTTCGTCCTTTAAATAGTTAATCTGTCAACTGTATAGAAAAAAAATGGTTACAGCATTTATTATTACTTGGATCGGAATTCTTTAGGAATTCTTTCAATTTCAAAGGTATGGTTTTTAACGCCAAATAATTTAAAACGAAAAAAATGGAAAAAATTTCATATCACTGTTAACAAGTTGCTATCATTAATTTAAACCTCTGAATTGTTAAAGAAATTCGTAAATAATGATTGCAATAAATGTTTTCATCAAGTTACAATGATTCATTTCAGTGTTATTCGATTTTCAATTTAATAAAAATTAAATGTCCAGAGAAGTGACCGTAAAGGGAAATAGTAATTAAGACGAGATGGATTTGATGATTTTAATAAAATGAGAAATGACTTGAGCATGCTATAAAATTTTATTTCTTAATTTTTTGTCTTAGAATTTAATAAAATGACAAGTGGTTCAGACGTTTCTCCACTCTAGCAAGACACTTTGCAAATGCCTTTTAAATAATTTAATATTTTTTAAATGAATGCTCAAGGCACAACTGAAGTTTTTCCTTAGTCTAATGAAAAATATGAAGTATGTTAATAATATGCGAATAAAATTTACATTTTTCAGTTCTTCATTTTAAACAACTTTTTTAAAATAAATTTATAAGCCAACGACGCATTGATTCATTTTGTTCATTCATTTCTTTCACATTTATCATTTATCATTTTTCATTACTTTAATTCATATCTCTCAGATTCTCATTTCTGCCATGCAATGCAACAGGAACTGAACCAAACAAAAAACCACCTGACTGGCAATTTTAAAAGTATTAGGCGCTTATTTCTGCTTCATCACTTTTTCATCTTCCTCTTATTGTTTCATTAATATTTTTCTTTTACAGTACTTTCTCTTTCTTTCTGGAATGCTTTCAAAATTTCAAGTGATATTTAAAGTATTGAAATATTTGTCCAAATGAATACATTTATCAGTTTGAAATTTGAAAAAAGAAAAAAAAACGACATTAAGCTTTTATTCAGATATTTTTAGCGATTAACAACAATCAATACATAATTTATTTCAAATTTTTGCAGCTTTTTAAATTTTTCTTCTTTTTTCTTTTATTGTGCTGAAAAATTTATTGTGCTAAAACGTTTTCGATCTGATAATGAAATGTATCATTTGCTGTCAATATAAATTTTAGAAAATTTAAATGTTCATTTCTGCTTTACTCCTTCTCCACTTCCTTATTGTTATTATTTCACCAATATTTCTTTCATTTTATAACTCCGAATTAATTGTCCATCAAAATAAACTGCTCAAAAATGAAAAAAAGACAAAAAATAAATCCTTAAATCCTTAATCGTTAAAAATGATTGCCATTTTTTTCTTCTTGAAATTCCATTGTGATTTCATCTCCTCATAAATTCCATTTCAATTTAAACGAAACAAAAAAACATATTTTTCTTTTCTCCCCTTCGCTCTTTTTCTCTTTTTCTTTCAAGTTTTGTTTTGTTTTGTTTTTTTCGCAATAACTAAAAAGGAAAAATTTTAATAGGATTATCTTTTATAAAACAAATATGAAAACAGATGAAATTTTGAAAAAAAAAAAAGAAGAAAAGAAATGCAGATAAAAGTGAAACGAATAGAAAATGAATTGGTTAAATGAAAAAGAAATAATTTTTTCCAGAAAATTTCATGAAATAAAAATGTTCGCATTTTATCCAATAAACTTCAAAGCAAATGACCGATTAAAATAAAAAAAAAGCAATCGGAATATGAAAAACTTTTGCAAAATCTAATTTTGTCACAATCATTTTTTTTTTTAATGATTAATTTATTCACTTCTTGTTTGCTTCCTTAATCAATTTATCACTTTTCAAGTAAAGCCTTACTTAGTTTTTTTAAATTACTGTTGAATGTAATTGCTTAATTTTCTACTGTTTTTCCCGCTTCAACATGAACATTACTGTGAACAAATAGAAGAGAGCTCATTTACATTGCAAATCTTAAACTTTCCTTTTTTTCTTTTTCAACGCCATTGATTGATTTATCGAATTGTGATTTAGGATCAAAGAGTATGGTTCTACTGTTGCTTCATTTTTTGTGATTCATCTCTTTTTTAGGTCGGAGCTCAATAACTCGTATATCTATACATTCTAGCATGCATGTAGCTAGTAAACACTCAAATATGTTTTAAATAACTGTGGAATGAGCAAACTGTTATATACGGCTAAAAGTTTAACATGTGTAATGCACTGCTTCAATATAACAACCGAAAAAAGATTCTTTAAACTGTGGTTCTTATAAAGAGAAAAATGTTGAATTAAATTGAAATTTTCATCCTATATACAACATTGTATTTGCAAGCGACACAAATTACTGTCAGAAAGTGTGATAGGTGTAACAGGATTATATTTCCCTCACACAGTCTCCTATATTGTTCATTTCGAAGCACTGATGAGAAAAAATGAAAAAATTTGCTCAAGAATAATGCGTCAATTGAAATTTTCGAAATATTCAATCCTTGCGAATGTTTTATTTGATTTTTTCCAAACCTTTTTCTTATTCGCAATTTCTGAAGTAATTTTGAAGATTCATTTGTGTTTATGGAACAAAACTTCGCGATGAAAGAGTGAGGAACTTTCGGAAGTATCATTCATACCTCATTAGTGTTCCTTTGTATCGATCCTGCAACAATTTCCAGATTCAGATCATATAGTTATTAATGGGAAATTACAAGGAAAAAGTAATCTCCAAAAAACGTGATTTTTTTTGTAAGTGATTTAATTCAATTTAATACTCTGAGAATATTTTGTAAATAAATCAGTTCAATTAAAAAATATGAAAAGAATTGGTAAAATGAAGAAAATAAGCAGATAAAAAATCACATTACCGTGAGCACTGGGCAGTAATATCGCCAGTAATGACAAGAAAGCAAGGATACAAGCTACTAACTATAGTGTCCAATAAATTGTCCAATGACAATAGTACTATGTTTTGGATGGTTCTTCTTCGAAATCAAATATAATTCTAGGTAGCTGTAGTAGTAGAATTAAGATTTGTTTGATAAAATTAAATGTTTGATAAAAATGTTACATGAATAGTTCTCATAAATTATGCATAACAATAGCCTTATTCCTTCTAGTAAATTATAATGATCGAAAACATCAGAAAAACACCTTTTTCGTTCCTGCATATCTTTGATTTTGCTATATGCGTATTGTTTTTGGTCGCTTTTTCTATAAAACACTTTTTTGTTTGCTCAAAAAAATAAATGATGAAATTTAAAAATTTTTGATTGAAATTGCAATAACGATGAATTTTCAATCTTGCCCCTACCCATTTAACAATCTAAACTGTTAAGTCTTAACGAATCTAGAGAGTATGTTTTTCATCAAAAGCCAAACAATACAAACGTATGAAATTACTAAATGATACATACTTAATGAATCCTGATTGCCAGTAGAATCGTAATTCAAGTTCGAACAACCGCTTACCATAAAGATATTTGTGGTAGTAGAAACTAACGAAAGATTATTTCTCTTTCTATCAATTCAGAAATGAACCTACTGCTGTTATATCCACAAGATGAAAAGTATTGATGAAACGAAGTATATTCAAGAAAGGAAAGAAATGAATCTAAGGTTTGCAGTTCAGTATGACCTTCTTTGTAATATTCCTAAAAAAAAATTTAGCTATCTTTTCAGTGACAATTGTCTTATTTTTTCTCTCATTCCTTAGCTCTTCATTGTGCTAAAGCATTTCGTGGTAGCTTAAAGAGATAAACAAAAATAAGACATCGAAAATTTTCTAAAATTGCTATCTAAAACAAAACTTTTAGCAGTGATCGCATGGGTTCAATTATTACTTACTTTTTTTTACCGGAAATTTGATAATTTTTCCAAATAGTGAGAGAGCACAGGTTAAATCCTTAGATTTGCCATTAAATACGGTCCATTTTTTGTGGTGACTGCTTTTTCAAAGAAATCTCATGAAAGTGACTTTTTCTCGGAAAAGTTTTTTAGCTGAATATCAAAGATACTGGGACTTCAAAATTGAAGATGTTGAAGATGAAACGTAATAAGTCTTATGTGATACATTGAAGACCATGAAACAATCTTAAATCACGAAAATTATAGCCATAAGTCTTCTGGATAACATAACATAATAATTAACCAAACAAGGCGTTCTCACCTCCACACCCAATCACACAAAAAATAAATAAATTTAAAAAAGAACAAAATAGACGGAAAATTCCAAAAATAAGTTCAGAAGACTAAATAATCTATTTATAATGTAAATAGAATAGGAAATCATAGCACATAATGTTCAAGCCGAAATGAATGTTGGTCGGGAGTGAGTTGCTGTGCTACAGCAGCCAAAACCATCTATTTGCGATAAATCGTTCATAATCGCATCGAAGTTGCCATTATATGTGTCATGAAAGATGCAACCGTTTTCTGTTTTAGCCCAATTAATGAAGTGATACTTTTTAATTGTGATCATCAGTCCAGGACGTTTCAGGTTCAGACGCTGTAATATTTTAATTTCTCATTTTTTTGATGACTGTATGTGTTTGTATTTCTCAATTGCGAATCATTTTCTTATAAAAATTTAAATGGACTATCGAAATAGTTTTATTTCAACAAAACATGACAGGGGATTACGGTTTTGTGTTATCTAGATTCTTATTTCTGAATTTGTTTATTTCTTTGAGTCTGTTTATTTGCTCTTCAATAATGAATAATGATTCATTTATGCAGTATCAAACACAGTTCATCAGCTTTTTGCTTCCCTAGCAATCTTAACAACTCTTTCTATATTCCAGGTACTGGTTTACGAATAATGCTTATATAACATAATTCTCCTTTGAGATTTCGAATTTACAAGTTATTAAAAATAAAAAAAAAAAGTATACAAGAAACAAAGAAAGCGATTGAATTATTTGAAGTTTTTGATAACGAACAGTATGATACCGTTGCCCATAAACTTATTACGTTCCAAATTAAACGTTCATAGTTTTGGACAACTAAATTTGCCATTTAGTACAAAGATGGAGAGTTTTTGAATTGTGATCATGCCTTCTTTTTTTTTGCTATTATTATC
This sequence comes from Mansonella ozzardi, assembly GCA_029876185.1. NCBI lineage: Eukaryota > Metazoa > Nematoda > Chromadorea > Rhabditida > Onchocercidae > Mansonella > Mansonella ozzardi. Next base: position 42,466 of record JARVGP010000248.1, on the reverse strand, counting down.
AAAATAATAGCAGCTTGCACAACTCGAATATATTAATTATTTCTAAATACTATTATCAAGCTACTTTAAAATCTTTCCCAAATCTAACAGAATTGCTTAGGCTTGAAAAATGACATAATATACCTTTGGGCAATGACTTTTACAAGTTCCGCACTGCACTTGTAGAAATGAGTAAGGGCTAGATTTCTCAGTTTATACGGGAATGATTTTTCCGGTTCTTTATCTGGTAACTTAAATAAATCAATCATTCCTTCTGTACTGTACTAAGGTTGCAATGAAAACCATCACCATCACGTGCTAAATGAAATTCTTCCAAACTGCATAAATTCTGAAAATCAGGACATCAAAAATAAAATTTGATATCGGCAATATAGCTCTATGCTTCAATATAATAAGATCAAAATCTGTTAGAAATGACAAAACTAAACTTTTAGAAACAACAAGTGGACATGAAACTTTCTCTTACACTACAGTCAGTGTAACAAATTCTTGTGTTGTAGCAAAAATTCCACAAAAACTAAGCTAAATACCACCTTCAGAATTCGTGCCTAAGACTGAATTTCTTCGTTAAATCCAATGGCTAATTACCAACACACAACATTGCAGTTTTGGTTTGAAGCTTAGGAAAAATCCATTATCTTATTTTTATTTTTATAACCTTTACCGCTCCTATAAATCAGATTGTTTAAGCGGAATTTTAAGGAAGTATTTCACGTCAATTGCAAAATATCTCCGTCATTAATAAAATGACACGTATCCAAAGACAAAAGTTTCAAATTATGCAAGATACCAACATATCGGGTCTTTGCTATGTATGTCTATTTATTTGTTTTGCAATTTTTATGGAATTTTTCTTTTTATATGGTTGAATTAGAAAATAAATACAATACAAGAAAGAGTTCCATCTAACTGTTAATGCCATTACAGCAATTAACATTCAGATCAACTTGATGTCAGGCGTCAAAATTCAGACGGTAGAATGACTGCAAGTTAATTTAAGTAAAGTGAGATATCTCATTAAGCCTGGACGATGGCTTGATCAACTTGAAGAATAGATTTAATGAATGAATTTCTTAACCCTTTTTATTTCATGAAATTGAATTTGAATTACTTTATCAAGCAGTTCACTTGCTCGCATGAAATTAGGCTGACGCTTACGATTAATATAAAACTAATTTCGAAATAAGAAATAATTTTAGAAAATCCATTTTTAATGGTACTTCTTATGTCTATTATTACTATCACTATTATTATTATTATTAACATTACTATTATCATTACTATTATTATTTCAGCTTTCTTAAAGTTTGAGGTGGTAGTGGAATGAGAAGTGAAAAGGATGACAACTAATTAGATTTATAATTTTTTGTCATCCATATTGCTCTACTGTAAAAATATTTTTTATTTCGAAAAGGGAAAAAAATTTTCGTTTTCTGATACATTATTGAACATAATTAACATTAACTACTATTTCAATTCATTTCGTTATTCCATTTCTTTTTTAGAACGAAATTAGAATCCAAATTTTTTAAGTTATAATTCAAAAATCCAATTTTTCTTAATTGAGCTTAAATTATAACCTTGCTTTGAGTAGTGTAATAACAATGATATGCATGAATAATTTTTCTTTTTCGAATAATTTCATAAATTCTATCATTTGATACGTCTGATAACCAACTTGTTTAATTTCTATATTCTGCCAATTTTTGTGTTTTGAGAAAAAAGCATTTTTTATTGAAAAGAAACAGAAGAAAAAACAAATGATTGTTGTTTATTCCTAAAAATACGCAAAAAACATTTAATGGTAGTAAAAATCGAAAAAAAAAACTATTATAGCAGTAGTTTTTCATCTGCAACAACCTAAAAAATGATATTGGGAGAAAAATCAACCGACTGAAAACTCCTAATATGGCCTTAATTTTCATTCTTTATAATTCTAACTTCAGGGAATAATGACTTAGAATTAGGTGGGCAGTTCCGATTAAAGATTATTAATTGCTTCAAAAATGCTAGACATTAAGTATGTTGGTTGATATGGAAAAGTACAAATACACTTGTATACCTCTTCATAATCTTTTTCAAGAGCAGCCAGATCTTCACGTGCCTCAATGAATTTATTTTCTTCCATATCTTCTCCAATATATAAAGGCTCGTTTTGGGTAGCACTAATGGAAAATTTTAGCATGATTACAATGAAAATTTAACTCTACGAAATCTCAGACTAATATAACATAATATGGAATACGTACAGAGGAGTGGAACTGAAACTCTCACAGTAATTACTTCCAGACTGCCAGATTAAAAGCAACATTGAAATTTGTTCGCACAGCAGATTTCAAGAATAGCATATGAAATTGAAGAACAAATTACTGATGATTCCAAACTAAAATCTAAATGATTCAGTTACTCGAATTTAACAGTATTTTCAAATTTAAAGATGAATAATTCAAGGATGAAAAAAATGAATAATGCTTTGAAATTTATGAATGTTTAACGAGAAAAATACCAAAAAAGTTAGGATTAATTATAAGGAAAAAGAGATAAGAGAAAAGTGAAAAAAGAGAAATGCCGAAGATTTAATGACTTGAAACACTCGAGAATAAACTCTCGATAAATGTTGCATTGCAAAAACGTATCTCCTATTCCTTCCCTATGTCATTGTCAAAAGAAATTTCAAAGAAATTCCCGCGATATCGCATGACTTACAACGGAATGCACTGGCAAAAAAGAGTACATGCATTTGTGCTTGACCATTTCAAAAATTTTTTTCTCACGCATGCGAGCGAGTTGGCAATAATTGACGGAAATGACTTTCCGAAATGATCGAAATGATGCGAAATGAGCTATAATAACAAGAAAATTACAACAAGCTGGTTCAAAGAGTTCAAAGAGCAGACTTCTTTGCGGAACCTTCAAAATATTCTCATCTAATTCCTACAGTATTCAAAAGGATCTTTTCACCCTCTGAATGACCTGATATAGTACTTCAGATATTCTCATGTAATATTCTGCATATCCCTGCAGCATCCAAGAGTAACTTCCATCTTCCGGAATGACCTGATGTAATACTCAGGATATACTCACGAAATTTCACATTATATTTGCCTAATTCATGTATTTTTGGTAATTCATTAAATATTTGCAGACTAATTTCCTGTACAGTCTTTTTACAAATTTTGGGTTGTTTTCTTCGAGAAAAATTTGTTCCCCGTTATAGCAATCTGTTAATACGAGTTTAATAAGATCAGGATTTTTTACAAAACATTTATAATTCTAAGTCATTAACGAGTAAATTTTAATCCTCGAGATCCATTAGAATCAGTATGCAGTAAGGTTTGCCACTAATGAAACACTTGATCACTTTCAGAACTGTTATACGGGGAGTTATACGGACGTATTCGTGTCATCGTATTTTGGCTAACCGATGTTGCTTTTTTCCTGGAAACTTCAAAAACAATAATGCCTTAAATTAGGTTGTGAATTTCAACAATGCTTAATCAATATGATAACTAATACCATTAATTGCTGATTTCTATTATTTTTATTCTAAATTTGTTGGGAGATACATTAGAAAATTTTTTTATCCATAATTGTTCTGAAATTTTCATTTCATTTTCTTCTTTATTAAATTAATTACATTCATTATCAAGAAAGCTCCATACTGCTGGTTTCGTAAAGTGCAAACGTTTCGATGAAATAGAATTTACCAGTGGAAAGGTTCAATTTGAAGATGGCATATACGCGATTGGGACTACTATAATAATTGAGTAGTATTTTAGAAGAAAAGAAGAAAAGAAACGGATAAGAATACCGAATATCTTCATTTCTCCGCTTCAAGACCGCCTCTTGTCAAACTTTTCCGGGAAGAATCCGTATTATCGCAGTTTTTCATTCTTGTATTTTTGTTAGCTCTTTTTTCTTCCCTTTAATTATATTAGCCAGATTCCATCTCTCTACTCTTCATTCTTTTGTGGCAGCTATTATTAGTTCAGTCATGCTGCGTGCAATCTACTATTCACGACCCTCATTTCGTTGACTCACTGTCGCAAACGGATAACACTCTGATGTACAGTTTTTCCTGTAAATTATGAATGCATAGGATCGCATTTTCTGAATATATTAGTATGCTGTTTGATATAAACAGTTACTAGCAAAACTGTCAGTTTTGCAGGATCATACCAGTTTGGGCAAAAAAGCTGATAAAAAAAGCAGCAATAGAAATGACAGTTGCGACGGTAACAACAACAACAACAACAATAGAAGCGACAATGATAACATCAAGTCGAGTAAAAAGAATGAAATCGAAATATCCAACTGTTTGGGAGCCGTCTGTGGGTTATCAAACAGATGATAATCAGTTTTGCAATGGTATTGCTGATACAAGGTAAAACTATAATACAAGGTAAACAAGGCAAACAGTTCCAAAAGTTAAATTTTTATTTCAATATCGAGTTTGAGGACAGATGTTAAGAAGTAATAAAAATTATTCAGCACAGAAACGGTAAAAAAAAAAATATTTTTAATTAAAGAAGCAAAAAAAAACAAAGCATATTTAACAAAAAAAAATGAAAATTCAGTAAAATGTTTAGTTTAGGAAATGAAAATATAATTTGAAAATTTTCAAATTTGCAGTTATCTGTTTAGTTATTCCCGGTCCTAATAACTAATCGAGAAATGAACAAAGTCATTTCCACATAATTATTACATAATAATTACAATTTAGTTATTTGATTCAAATTTCATTTGTCCATTTGGTTATTCCTCTACACATTCTACATATTACGGTATATATGTGTTGTCGTTTTAGAAGTACTTCTCGATGTGCAGTAGATACAGATATACTACTTATAAATAATCGACTACATTTATGTAATACTACATGTCCTCATGTTTTTCCACTAAGGTTATTCATGTTAAGTTTCTACAGTAGTTAGCTCATGCCTTAAAAATGAAAGAAGTAAGGAAGTATATAAATGAGTTGCATCTATCATAATTTTCCATCCTACAAACGATTTCAATAATTCAAATTATATAAAAAAATTTTGTTACGGTACTATTGACACCATTATTAGTTATTTCTATCCCTTCCAATTTTATTCCTTCGAAATTGAAAAAGAAAGTGATTATTTGAACGCTTTAATAAATTATAATTTTCAAAAAATTTCTTTTGAATGAATTTAACAAATAAAGTGGTAAAAGCAATCAATGGCCTGAAAGCTGAATAATGTCAAAAAAAGCAGTAAATAAAATTTGTCTGTATTTTTGAAATATTAGTTTTTCGTAGAATTAAAAACTGTTAATTCGTAAGCGTTTATTATTTTATCAGATCTAACTTAGTTTGATTTCATTAAATCAAATTCTATGAAGTGGTAAATAAGTTCGATATTTGTACGGATGGCATTTTCATTTCATTCTGCATCACATTTTGTTGCTGTAGAAATTTTCAAGTGATTAACAGGAACCAGGAACAGTTTCTGGAAATATCGAGAACTTGGAATTTGCCGTCCTTTTAATGTCTCTTCAGAAGTAAAGGTCGTCTTTTTTTCATTAAGCAAAAATTTGATTATTATTCAAAATTTTTCTGGACAAATAAGATTGAGAATTTTCCAAAACATTTCATTGCCAGGCTAGGTTTCGAACAACTTTCCAGCTAATTGACTTCGATTAGCCATTCATTCGATATTCGCTTAAATTAATTTTAATAAAAATGCTTTCTCAGAAATTAATAGTGCGTGTAAAACTTGAAAAATTCTCAAAAATTTTCCACCAGTGCATTACTTCCAATATTTGCTGAAAAATTCTCGCAGTTTCTGTCTTTAAAATTTCAGAACTTCAAAGGGATTCGATAACATGCTATACAAGTTGTATTGGATGATTTTACGCTATACAAGCATGTCGAATCGGATAAAATGCGTCATCAAAAAGTACGGCTCAACTGATTCTTTCAATATCCAAATACTCATTATTGTTGGCAGCTGCTTCACTAATTCAGACGATAATAAAATGAAGATCAACGATTGTATCGAAGGTTTTACCTGTCAGCAATCAATCGCAAACATTTACATGTATGCTGCAAAAGTAACAACACTACAAACTGACTAGAAATTGATTTAAAAAAACTTTTCAAAACTATAAACATTTTTGCATTTGTGTCAAGTTTCGTTGATCTCAGTTATATCAAAAAATAACAATCACATCTATTCACTGGTAAAATATATTATTTGAATACTACAATATTATGGTTTTGTTTGCTTGTTTTGTCAAATAGAATAAACAATTTAAATTATTTGAATTGACAATAGTAATAAAAGTATGTATTATTTTCTTAGTCTTCCCAAAATTACAAAAATTAAATCTAACTCCCTTCCTCCCACCCACTTTGCTTCAAACTGAAGGGAATTTTGTAACAGCAAACATAAATCCAATGAATCTAACTAGATATATACTTTTCCGGAACTATTTGAACTTTATAAATAAGCAATATACTGAGTAAAAGTGAAGTCGAAAAATGTTACATTGAGATCAAAGTAATATTAATATAAATTTCCAAAAAAAAAAAAAACTAATTCGAAATTTCCCTTTCCACGATTTCAATTCATGTTACAGTAAAAAAATAGCAGATAGTAGTAGTAGAAGAATAAAAGTAGAAAATCATTTATTAACTGCAAATCAGTAAAAGATATGAAGACGAAACGCTGTAAACATATGCAGTGGGAGAGAGCAACGAATTCACACATTTAAGCATAGCTGCAGAAACTTTGAGCATTAAATTTATTTGTTTCAAAGCTTTTAAATTTGCTAATTTTTCCACTGGAGAAGAAAGTTTTTTTAACTCTCCAATTACTACCAATGCAATATGTTACAGAGATAAAATGAAGGGAAAAATTTAAAAAAGAATAAATATAAAAAAAAAAAAAATAAAATAAAATGGTAGTGGGAAATAGAGATTAAAACCATCATATCTATTCATCAATGCACAAGGAAATACAAAAAAAGAAGGAACAAAATTAAGAAAAAAAGATGACGAACAGCATCTTTCTTGATTACCGAGCTCCTTCAAAACATTGAAAATCGAAAAATGCTTACACCGTAAACAATTAATTTTGTTCAATAATAAAACGATCACAGAACTGTATGGAATAATTTGAAAGGCATGCAGTCAAAATCTTAAAACTATATATCCGGATCAACTAATGCTATCCATGAGCAGATAAAGCGATTTTCGAAAGATTACCATGTCGTAATCAAATAAACATCATCTAAACTATAAGCAATGTAAATTTTAAGCTAATCGTCAATTTTATGCCACTTCATTAATACTAATAATTAATACTAATGAAGTGGCATAGCTGAAAAAAAATGAAGTCAATGAAGTCACAGCAACAACAGCATTAGTTACATAATGCATTTGACAAAAAACCTTCAAGCAAGATGAAAGATGTATTTCAAAATGAGAGAAATTGCACTGTAATTACATAAAACTCATAATATCTTAATTTTGTGATATTAGCAATACTGGATTAAACAAGATAAACATATGCAAATTTAGTAGCTGATAAACATAAAAATATGAACACATAATAATTTATTCATTCAATTCAATTCAAGTGGCTCCTTTTTTGATAACATCTATGATTTGCTTTCCATATGCATCCGATAGGCCAGTCTGAAAAACATTAAGCGAAATATTTTCACAAGAGATACAGTAAATGAAGATGAAATGATTGATTTCTACAAAAGAAATTGATTGTCCAGTTGCTTTTTGAGATATTTGATGGTATTTTTCTTCATTACTTCAAAAAACGATTTTAACGATTTAAATAATTGTTGAAATATTCTGACCATGCCAATTTTTCTATTGCTTTACTTATTGTGTTAAAAAATGCGAAAGTACTACTATTTATTGTATTTCTGACATATTTGTAAATCACTGGAAATTTTTTTTTTAGATTGCAATTGTATTCTTTGTTGAATGGAATATGTGTGGATGAACTTAAAATAGCTACCTTTATGCCAAGCGATCCTGTCTTTAATTCTGAACGATCTGACAATCAAAGATATGATGGTTTTTTTATTTAATTAATGGGAAAACTTAGCGTTTTCAAGCAAACGATGTATGGAAGATATTGGGATACATCGAAGGGTAAGTGTAACGATCTGCTACACTGAAATAGAAAAAAAAAGATTCAGTCATGAATGTGCTTTGTTTTTGTCTTCTCAAATAAATGAAGTGCATTTAAAATAAAATAGCTTTGGTACCACCGACATATGCCCTCATTATTTCTAATTATATCTAGTCCATAATATATTCACAACAATAGAAACAAATCATTTTTCAATTGGAAAAAAAATGAGATATAAGGTAGAGAAGTTAATTACGTTTTAATAATTTTTGCTCAGAACTGTTTATTGTCTCATCCCAACGCAAACAGTTATAGGAAACTTCGGAAATAGTAATTAGTATAAGCGTTCATTACAAAAGTTAGTATACTTCCCATCCCACATATACTTTTCTATGACAATTTTCCCATGACAGTACAACTTTCCATGGCAATTAGAATATTCTATAAAATGCTTCTCTAATATATTTTTCTCGTTATTTCAAACTAAAAACTGACTGAAATTTAAAAGTATAATCTTACAATCAAACTAATTTAACTTGGTTGAAACGTGAAACGAAATCTTTTGATTTAAATTGCTCTTATAAGATCTCTTGCTTATCTTACGGAAGCTTACCTTCTTGCTTACCTTATTCGAAATAAAATAATGAAATATTTTGCTAGGATTTATTGCATGCATGTTAAAACGTTTTCGTCAACTTTATTACAAAAAAATTAGTATACAAAGATACAAGCAAACACAGACAGACGCTCATATTCACTTATCCACTGTTGCGCGAGTGTACAGCTATGCGAGGATGTCAGTGAAGTATAAAAGTTTTTCGTATGTCAGTATCCTCTTTTCATGCAAACAATCAGAGAGATTATAGGAAACTTCTATTTTAAGAAGTATTATACAATGAACTGTGACGAAGTAAGGACAACTGCAACGAATAACACCAGAAATTCAGAAAGAATTGAAAGAGAATGTATGAAAGGTGATTTAATTGAAGCCATTAAAAGTTTGTAATTCATATAGACAGGTATAGGTATCACAGATAAAAGCAAAAGGAGGAAATTTCTACAGTGGAAAATCCAGAAATAATTTTGGAAAGTATGTGGATTCACAAAACTTTTCAGAATTTTTTTTTTTATATCTTTTAATTCCTTCACATTTAGTGGAATTTAACTGTTTTAATAAAAATCAAATAAAAAATTGCTGGAAGTCGAATGAATGAAAACTAGACAAGTGATGGATTCATTTCTTTCAATCGAATGAAATGAGAAGTTCCTCAGATGGTTGCGCTGCAGGCTGCGGATGTAGTTCTCCATTCGCTTGAGACTGCATTGAGTAATGCATATTTTGGCCGGGTTGCTCTATTATCATTCCATCTGAATAAAAAAATTGATAAAGAAAATGGCAATTTTAGAAATTATTCGATTTCTGCTACAATCTTAATTCGCCTTCCTGTATCTTCTCTTTTTTAGCCTTTTAATTTGCATATATGATACATGCAAACACACCACATCAACATAAATGCAACAATTATGGGCTAGAATGAGAATTTCCACTAACTGGACAGAGAATACGGTGAAAAAGGTTGCATCATCTGATTAGTGCGTTGAGTTAAGGCTGCTGACACTGTTGTTGGTGGTACAAAACTAAGCTTATGCTCTTCCTCAGCACCGAGTTTTAGGAGTCCAACATTAACTGCAGTAGTCTGAAGCTGCTGCTGCTGTTGCCTATCTGGACGTGTAACAGCAGGTTCCAATGGCTGCTGAAAATCTCACTTTGTTCAGTAAAATTCAGTAACTCCCGTCATATTATAACAAAAGTGCTCCAAATGCATAACTTCAATTTTATCTTCCATACTAATTGATCCAGGCTCAAATAAAACAACCAGCAATACTTAACATATTGCTCACTGAGAAGCTCACAAGAACTTTCTGCAAAAAAAAAAAAAAAAGCTATAAATCAAAGGAAGAAATTACGCACCTGATATCCAGGATAAGATCGTGAAATGGAAGACTGTAAAGAAGCAACACTGTAAGTTGGGGTATTATTGGAAAATTGCATTGAATTCTGGGCGACATTCAACTGGTAATTCGAGGTTGACACATCTGATTTGAAGAACTGTTGTTGTTCCTGTAGCCTCTGCATATCTAGCGAAACCTATTAATTAAATCACAATGGATGAAGAAAAAAAAATGAGAAAAAAACGATAAAGTGCTAAAAATTTTTTGTTTTTAAACGTCGACATGTATTTGTAAAAATCTAATTTCCAAAAATAACTCAAGATATGCGTGAAAAGTTAAAAAGTAAATTACCTGGTCAGCGTACGGTTGAATTGGTGCATAATTACCAATGTCCGAACCTTGCTTCATTGTTGCAAATGTGGCACCCTCCTGCATCATATGTGCGCTAAGTGGATAACTCTGTGCCGTTACGGTTACCGGTACACCGTAATTTAACTGTGCTTGGTCCAAATAAGCACTCGGTGGATAACCTGAGAGCTTTTATCATATTGAAATAATAATTCATTAAATGAAAGCTAATTTTTGTAATGTGTGTAAAACGTGTAAAATGTAAGTGAACACTTTAATGTGTGTAAAACGCAATAAAAGAGATAGGGCTCATGATGATAGAGGCACACTGGCTAAACCGATTTGCTTCTTCTATGGTAACAAAAGATCCATTACAGTTTACTTTTTTTTGTCGTTTTTACTTTTTGTCGCGACACAACAAAAAGATAGCACTGTTTAACTACTGTTATGAGATGAATCTATTTCACAAATCTTAAATTGAACATAACTATTTTCTCTAACATAATATGAATGTTAACAAACCACAGGGAACGCTGTTTCCTTGCATGGGAACCTGACTGGACTCTGTAACCACCTGATTACAACATATTTTCGCGGGCTGGCTGGGATTCATTTGAATATTCTGTCCCATCATTTGCATCCGTTTCATTTGCATTTCCCGTTCCTGTTGCTGGAAACGTAAAAGTGCCACATGACGTTGATGCAGTATCATCTCCTGTAATCACAACTGCAGCAATGAAACTGTAAGTCAGAAACAGGCACCAACTTATAATAAATAAAAATTAAACAGAACTATGAAAAAAATTATAATACCAACAACAATGCAACGTCATATATTCGAAAGAGCACAATTATTCAGGAAAATTCGAAACGTCAGGCAAAAATTTATCGGCGCTGATAGTGCTTAAAAAAAAAACTAACATGCTTTTTCTGCCTCATCAAATCCACCTTCTGCTGCATCTGTATCTGTTTGAGACGTTGTTCCTCCATAATTCTTGCCTGCTTTTGACGTTCGTGATCCTCCCTGAGCGCATCGATGGCTTGTCTAGCTTCTTGGATATGAGCTAAATGGTCTTGAAGAGATTCAAAATAATCTGAAAAGGAAAAACGTCGTAAATAATAGAAATCAACAGAATTACCGAATTTCTAGATTGTAAAACAATACCTTTTGACATTAAATATTAACAATGATTCATTTAAATTGTTATTATCGATAATGCTATTATTAAACACATTGAAATGGACAAACTTCTCTGATCCTCTAGTTTGTTTATGCGTGCCATTACTTGCGCGTGCATCTCAGTTAAGCGTACGAACAATGACTGTATTGCAGTATCGTTGACAACAGAACGATTTCGAGCAAGATTGGAACGAATTCGATTATCCATGACAGTAACCTGTTAATAGTAAAACAGTTGAAAATTTTTTTTCCACTTTCTTTCATCCAGTCCAATACATTGCATGCCAATAGCACTGGTACTACTGCAAGCAAACAGCGCCCTGTACTTCATTGCATTAACTTTTCCGCGCCTAGAATTTTCTGCAGTTGCTGAAAACCAAGAATAAACTACCTGTTCCGCTAGCTGCCGACAAAATTCCATTGTTTCTGCCGTCTCTTCCTCTTCAGCGCTAATAAAATGAGATGCAGCACTAGTATCACTTTCCAGCTGCTTTGTGGTTGAAGTAAACGATGGCGCAGGAAGTGAAACATTACCATCACGGTCATGACTAGGAGCACAGCGTGATGACTCACTTGGTGGTGGTGCAGTTGGTGTTGGTATTTTCTGATGAGCGTCACCGGTGTACACCGTTTCGACCCAAAATAAAATCTTGTCATTATACACAGGTGAACTACAAACAAATTACTTCAAATAAAAGAAAAAAAACACAACAAAAGAAAGAAAAATATGACTATTCACAAAGTATATATAATAGATTTATACACATGTCAGTTATTTTTAACCAAAATAAATATGTAAAAAGTACACAACTACCACGTTTTGCTGTTCATTTTTTCTCTGTTGCCAGTAATCTCGGTTTAAGTATCTTGCCAATTCTGGATCTACGTAAGCAACACCCGACGATGCTGGTGTATCACTTCCTGAAAAAAAATTCCATTTTAATTACACCAAAAATTATCAAAATATTACTATCGTTCACTGAATCTTGGGATTTGATGCTTTATACATTAATGGATGTTTTTTTTTAGAAAATTAACAGGAAAGAATACCGATGGAGGGTGCCGCTCCTTTATAAATCGATTTATTCAGTTCTCCATCATGATCAGTTCCATTAGTTTTAACAACATTTAGATTATCAGTACCATTATATAATTCATAAAGGCGACGTTGTCTATCACGTTCCTAAAATTTTGTTTCTTCTTGCCGACTGCTGTGTTTTAATAGTTAAGCACTACGTTAATACAATTACTCCACTTTAGAGTATTTTTATAACATAACCCTCTCTCTCATCATAACAAGTACCAATAAGCTAAGACTTTAACTGAAGAACTCTATATATTAGCTTGCTCCATCTTTTCTATTATAAAATAACTGTTAGGCGAAATTAAAGCAGAAAATGATGCAAACTTATTAGCTTTCCAGTTTAAATGTTTAATCGCATAATAATTCGTGAATAAGATAGACAAACCTGTGCCTCCGCTTCTGACTGACTCAGTGCAATAGCCAAATTAATTTCATCCTCCTCAGCTTGCTTTAATTCACGAGCCCGCTGTTCGGCTGTTTTCCGCGCATCGACGGAAGAAGATTTATCTACCTTGGATGATACCGGCCCCGAATTTTGCGAACAACTGCCATCGGTTTTTTTCGTTGCTATCTTTTCGTAACATCCATCACAGACTCTTACCTGGGAAAAATCTTTTTCCCTAAGCCCAGAAATTTTCTTTCTCTGTTCACATGAATAAACAAAAGTGGCAATGTCGAGAAGTCAAGAGTTGGCCTATTTTATAAATAATATTTTAAATTCAGAATTTAAAGTAGAAAACTGATAGAATCGGAAGAATCGATGAAGCGACAGATGTATCAAGTTGGGATGTTTAAAACAAAATTTCTTTTGTTTTTTTTTTTTTTTTTCAACAAAATTTTTTTTTCACGACATCTATAATTTTAATAGAAAAGTGTTCATAGATACCTGTTTTTCGATACCGTACTGTGGTAAGAAGCTTTGTTTGCTGCTGCACTTATCGCAAAATATTTGTCCGCAGGCACGACAATGATGCTTACGTGTAATGATTCCAAAAGCTGCACGACATCTATAATAAAAAATGAGTGCTATGAAGCAATAAATCCAATGCGCATGACTCATGCTGTCACTCTTAAAACCTAAAGTGGAACTATCAAAATTGGAGCAATTCCAAAAAAGGCAAAAGCCAAATAAAATTTCTTACCTGAAACACTCCTCGCCGTCTGTCCATTCCGGCGCACTTTCTGCAATGAACATTGCATCTGCTTCCGCAACATGCGGAAAATCAAAACCGGCTAATTTCATTAAATTATGAGTGTCGACTACAATTTTATACTCTGGTTTATTTTTGAAAGCCAAGGCCCAACACTGCAGCAATTCCAATATTTTATTCTTAACCTGAAAGTACAATCATTATTCATCTCTATCGGAAATTCGACTTCGACATTAACCTACTGCCATGCAGTAATGAAAGAGAAGGTTGGAATATCAGAAAATGAGATGACGAAGGAAAGGGAAAACTTCTAACATACTTTATCACGACTATTCATCGTTACCTATAGCACGTTCTCCGCTGAATCCAACCAACATCACGCCTTCCGTTCATTTTCACCCAATTTATCTCATCTGACTTATAAATTCACAATGCACTTTAGCCTGCTCTCTATTAGACGATGGTAAGACATACTATACTGATTCCTATGAAAAAAGTTGGGCAAAATAAATGACAAATTATTGACTGACCTTATCTGGTGTTGTGTCCAATGATAGATTCTTCAAATCTTCCATAAAATCTCTTGTTGCAATTTCGGCATGAAACTAAAATGACCAATATAGGAAAAAACTGCCATAATTTTGTTCCGAAAAATTAAGTTCTAAGACATGAAGAAAGTACCTTGACACCACAGTTTTTCATACACGCTTCCAAGACCAGTAATGCATGATGAGCCACATGCGGATTTTCGTTATGGTACCTCTTTTTAATTGCAGCTGCGGCTGCTTTTACGCTGCAAATTCTTAATCTGTGCTTTGCAAGAAACAGATTAACATGACAAATATAATCGAAGAGGTATATTATACAGGTGGTATTGGGAAACAGAAATTCATTTCCATGAGTCGAATTCCGATTCGCTGGCATTAATGAAATTTTATTATTGAAGTCAATCCTAACCTTGTTACTCCTAGAATTCTTCGTAAACTTCCAGAGCACTTTTTATTATATCCTAATATTCGTCCTGATTCTAGGAAACAGATCACGTGTTGATAAAATATTACCCTAATAATCAGAAGTACTTACGGCACTTCTCCTCCACGTATTAAGTCAACGCATTCGATAATCGCATCCCAGTTAGGATCAATAAGTGTCGAGTCGGTAGCTTTATCTAAAAAACAAAAAAGCAGAAACATTTTGAAACAAGATTAAAATTCGCTGACTAAATTAAAACCTCCAAAGAATTAGCAATTTCTGATCCGCTGTTCTGGTGATTCAAGTAAACCGATGCTAATTTTGCACTAAAGCAATTGCGATTTAGATACTTGTTTCGAAAAGAAATGAGCATCTAAAATTATCACGAAAAAAGGGAATTACCCAATTGACGTTCAAAACGCTTTGCCATTGACGTATAGTAAAACGTTGAAATTCCAAATCTGAAACATTGGATAGTCCCAACATATGTAGGAACGATGTTCGAATCAATTAATATTAGCATCGTAAAACGTTAAAATCGAGCATTCATAATGGAAAAATTTATTACAGTTTCTTATCAAAATCATATTTCGGAATCCTATTTAACCCGGGATCATATCAAATCGAAATCAAACTCAGTAAAATTCTTGACCTGGAGAAATTTGTCAACTTAGACCTTCCGACGCGATCCCCCTTACAATGTACCAAAGAAAATCCACAATTATCCCGAAATGCAAATGAAATAAAGTTACAACAAATCTGAGAAGGGTCAAAGTTCATATCCCCACCCTTTCTTCCGCAAATCTGTCACCTTGTCTATCTTACGACCACACAACACACGACAGTCAACCGATCTTGATGCAAAACTACTGAATCAGTCGCAAACCAGCTTTTGCTTTCGTCTCGTCGAGAAATTTGAATTCTACGCCTCTTCAACATCCACACTGTTTTCCCAACACACGTCCTTCCAGTAACTTCCAGCACCGTACAGATGGCGCAAGTAGCTAAACCGGAATGAATTCCGGATTTCAAATGACAACATATGCCATCAATTTTTTTGTGAAGCAGCAAGTTAAGAAAAAATTAAGCTGTATAATGAATGATATACCCAATGAAAAAAAGACAGCCAATTTCGGAACGGTATTAAGACTTCCGGTCGACCGGGGAATTTTTGTCATATGATTTTCCCTTTAAACATTGTTCAGTAATTTTGGTCACTTTCAATTACTGGTATACATTGCCAATCCGGATAAGGCTGTTACAATTCGAGTGACAAAATATGACAATATTTCAATCTAAAGGTCAATCTTCATCATTTGACATTATCCAAGAGCTAATAAGCGCAGTTTATTCAGAAAATTAAAATACTCCATTTTGTTATCCTAATATCTTGTCTTTGAAATATCATCTTTTGGCTACTCTCCGATTAAAATAATTTATCATTCCGGAAATCGTCACCAACGAATTCCGGAAATTGTTATCATTTTTAAACCACAAGCACTTTGCTACCTCCTTTGTCCTAAGACATGCTTGAAAAACTAGAAAAATAAACCTCCTACAACAACTGATTCTACTTGCCCACTTGTGTATTTGTACGTGGATCGGTACGTGTGCGTGTGTATGTGTGTATGTATGTGTATTGTGTATGTGTGTGTGTTCGTGTGTGTGTGCATGTGTGTATGCATGTGTATGTACGTATATATGTATGTGTTTGTGTGTGTGCGTATGTGTGCGTGTATGTGTATGTGTATGTGTGTGTATGTGTGTGTGTGTATGTGTGTGTGTGTGTGTATGTAAACCAACATTGTCTCTTTCAAAAGCAAATCGGTTCTGATTCATTATCACAAATAATGCGTTCATGCTAGTGCGCTTCCCTCCCCTATACTTGCCCGCCCGCCCGTATTGATGTGAATTTAACTAGCTTTTTTTTTTAAAAAAATTTTAAAATGGCTTAAAACCTTTTTTAAGTGTAATTCGAAGTGTTTTTAATTGACTAAAACAATTCATTTGATTAAATCATACGTACAATCCATCAAATTTTCATCTCTACCTGTATTTCCAGTCCATTCAGTCCGTCCACTCATCCTCATATCTGTCGAAGTTTCCGTCCGTTTAATCTGTTCAGTTGTCCATTTATCTGTCCAGGTCTCCCTCCGTTTAAATCTATTCAGTTATCCACTTATCTGACCACTTGTCCCATTCTTCTTTGCTCCGTATTTGTATTCTATGGACAATTTTCTTCCAAAATTATGCAATCTTCACCACCTTATTTCTATAAAGATGACCGATGACCGAGAAAAGTGAAGCAAATCAGCTAAAAAGACCTATTCATGCTGGCCAAAGTCTTGAAGAGAAGGGCAAAGTTCAATGATTTGCACCAGAGATAACCTAGTCAATTTTGTTAGGACTCCCTCTTTACTACCGTCCATCTTTTCTATCTAATTACAAACTTGTAAAGTATTCTTAGCTCAGATTATCCAGAAGTTGGCATAAAATAGTGTATTATAGAGAGATCATTTTGTCGTAAACTGTTTTCAGATCGAAATGAGGAGATTGGTATGACACGTTGGAACTCTGGAATAAGCACTCCATACATAAAACTCGGAACCAGGATTGTGCATGTTTCGGGATGTTATGCAAGTTACAAGCAGATAACCTGAACCGCTGCAGGGGTCACATTTGACGTTGTATGCTTATGTTTAAGGACGTATTTTATAAACGTAACGTTATTGAATCTTGATATGCGTGGAAGAAATTCATGCATGGTCATTCACTGCATTTAATTTAATTCCAATTTTAAATTAGAATCCGATTTATGCCATCCACATTTCTAATTCATTCATATAATCACAGAGATTTTAACACATCTGTGTTATCTGTAGACTGGGGTGATAGCTACGTAAACCATCATGACCTGAATTACTCCATCCATGCTATCAATATCATCAATCAGTTTTCCAGATCCGGTCAAAATTGGTCCTTCCCTTCATCCTAAGCTGATCCCTGTTAGTGTAGGGGCCACAGGTGGGTACTCTGCGGTTCACGCAAATATTGTTAATGAGTGCCAACTGAATTCAGCTGTGGATTTGAAAGTCTCGCGGGGTTTCCGTGATGTTGCGATATGCAGTTGAGCATCTCGGTCTGATTGCTGTAAACTTCAGGAATGATCTGAACATTCAGGAAATGTTTATGTCGGTTGTGCAGATAACTAAACCCAGATTATTTTAGAAGTCCAGTATTGTTAGATTCAGGATTTCTGGATAAATCATGCAGTGGATGGCATTTCCATAAGTCACATTCTTTTACTTCCATTAAGAAATCCCTTTGCTATAACGGATTTTGAACCGGTAGGTTGGCGAAAAGAAAACATTATCTTACTGTTCCTTAAATGAAACCCGATAGTTTCATACTAAACTTTTGAAGTTCCGCTTATTGGTAAATATTAATTAGCTTTTGGGTTTAGTGTTTGCAGTTAGCTTTGCCGGATCACTTTTGCAATATTTCTGGATAAAAATTATGCAGTGGATATTTCCATAAGCTGCATTTTATTTCCTTTGAAAAATCCTTTTTCTAAAATGGATTTGAACCGACAGTTTAATGAATCAAAATACCGAACTACAAAGCTGCGTGCTGCATAAGATAGTTGCTGAGAATAATCTTTCGGCTAAACGGAATATGGCTACTTTTGAAATCATAACTGAATGTCCAGAGAATTTCAGGAAATAATTGTTTATTTTGTTATAATTGTAAAGAAACATCGATAATCTTTTTGGCGACTTAGAAGTGAAATCATCAGTTACAGCATTGGTTATTTTTCTTAGTATATACAGGTTTATACATTGTTTATGTTTGTTCGTGTATCTGATATAATCAGCTGATTTCGTATACATTCAAAGATATTGTTGATTTGCTTATTTGTTCAGAAACATTTTCATTTACAGAGAATTGTGCAGTGCTGGAAGAGCTTATTGGCGCTTAAAAGAATTTGCATTGTTGGTCATTTCTTCGTTTTCTCAGGTTCATCTTTTTTTTTATAGCTTTAACTTTACTTAGCTACATTTGATCTATTCATCGTACTAGTGCGCCCAGTACATAACCATAAATCTACCATTTGAAATTAGATTGATGGAACCGACATACCATTCCCTCTGCAGATGAAGTTATTGGTGATACGGATCTCATCATTAGCCTGAAATATACAGCCATATTTCATCGGCTTTATAAATCTTTCGAGCATTTGTCTTGTAGGTTTTGATTATCGTCCTATAATCGTCGCAGTTCGTGTTAGGTTTCAAGAAAAAATCATGATATGAAAATATAAAGGATTCTTGATGAGAATCAAGTTGATTGAATTACGCCACAAGAAGAAAGAAGTGTTAAATTTCATAGCTTAAAGTTCTAAGAGCTGATTTTCAGTATATCATTTTCTGATCAGTTGCATTTTTCAGGCTTCATTATATATCCAGTATTTTTTGTCATTTTTTGTATGTTTCGAAATTCGTTGCTGATAACTGAAACTGGTATGCGTTATTGCCCGTATTAATAGTTGGGATAAATTGATAAATTTTAGTTGAGTGACATATTTAAAGCCAAATCTGGAAATCAGGAAATGTAAACTTTTTGCTACTGCTGCTTCTCATAGAACTCACGCAGTTTTGGTTATTTCAGCCAAGTAATCTCATTACCGCATTAATGTTTCATTTGCTATTTTTACCTGTTTATTAAAATCCCTTTTTGTCAGTGGATCTTAGAGGTATTATGTAGTAATATTTGAAACTGTAGAGGAAATTAGATGATTCTTTGTTGCGCTTTTTTACTGTTATCTTTGCCTTGTGATAATCTTATTTTCAGGCTATGTATACCGGTGGCACAGCGACTGGCGCATACCAGCTAGGCGTGCAACACATGGGCTTGAGTAACACGCCTATAGGTCGCCCCAAAAAAAGGTGTTGATTTTTACATCAGCTTTGATGAATATTCGATTCTGGAGATGATTTATTGATTTTTTAGATAAACTGTTCTTCCACTCGAAGTATTTCAATATTATTAATTGCTACTTTGTCATTATCATCTATAGCATCATTAATTTTTTATTTACATTATATTCGTTAATTCGTGGTTTCTGCCAGGCTTTCTTCAAAAAAAAAAGCGCAATATTTTTTGCTATTTATGTTCTTGTGGTTGTTGCAGACCGCCAAATACAGGTGCCCTTCTTTTTAACTCAGTTGAAAACAGTACGCTGTTTTCGTTACTTGGACATGACTGTATATCACTAGCAGCAGGTGTTGTACAGTTGCTGAAATCTGATCCAAGAAATCCAGGAGTGTGGATTAAAGCTCACAGAGGAGTGGTTTCGCTTGTCAAAGATTATGATAAAAGGGCATATTTCTTACGGTTATATGATATTTATAGGAAACAATATCTTTGGCAACAAATGTTGTGAGTTGTTTATAGTTTTCTAGTTCAAAAATTTTTAATTGTCACGTTTAAGGTGATTTTAGCTTGACATAGAAAACGTTATGCAAGCTAAACAAAATCAGTTGCGAGCGCATTTGCAAATTTCAGCAGCATCCACAGTGGCTTTAGTATATTTCTTCAGCAGTTAGTGATTTTTTGGCCTTTTAGGAATTCGACAAGAAATATTTAACTTTGGTAGTTTGTATTTGGTTTGAATGTTTTTTTACGTCTAATTTAGGTACAAAAATTTTCATGCGTCACAGCCGTTAGGTTGTCCTCACCTTCTAACATTCGAAGGTGATGAATGCGTGTTTGGTTTGAATTTTTCAAGTAAGGAAGAAGCATACACTTTCAAATCTCATCTTGATAAACGCTACGAACAGGAGAAGAAGTCTCGTGAGTTTGTGTTTCAGTACTTCCTTGTAATTTTCTTTTGATATATTTTGAACTGTAGAAACTCGCGATTGTTATTTCATTTCAATGCTTTGGAAAAATTTAGAAGTTTTTGTGTGAAATTTGAAAAGTAGGAAGCCTGCAAGAAAGGAAATATTTAAGCAGAGCAAAATATGACTGAAAAGGTAACAATTTTAAGAAATCTTTTAGCGGTTTGTATTGCTAATTGATACCATTTATTTTTACTGCAGAGGAGAAAGAAAGGCTAGCTGGTAGTGGTTCCCAGAATATTTCATCTTTATCTGGATCACTCTCTCATGGTGGCCGAACTCATGCACTTTCGGCACCAAATAGGACTGGCATCACTAGTATGGGCACCGTACCAAACATTGGTGGCGGTGCGTGGACAAATTTCGTAACAATTAATAGAACCAAAAAAAAAAGTTCAAAAAAGGAAAAGAAGCAGAAAATTCGGAAGGAGGATATTAGCAATCCAACTAATTTTCAGTTAGTTTTTCTTATATTTCGCAAAATTTTATTTGCTATTTGGCTTTCATTTTTTTAAAGAAATCAGGTTCGGAAGTTTTATCTTATTGTCGCCCTTGATTATCTTAATTAATCTGGAGAACTTTTTCACGCTTCCAACATCGAAAATGTCATTCATAAATGATGTGTGATCAACCTTACTAATGAGTTTGTTGCACTAAAGAACCGAACATACAGTGAATTAAGAATTTTATACTTGTTAATTTTATTGACCCAGTACTTTTAGAGCTTTTTTATCCTACATTGTTTTAATATTCTTGTACTTTAGACACAAGGCTCATCTTGGATGGAATCAAGATGGTGGTTTCTCGCAGGAAACCTACAACTGTGATCCAATGGATGACAGCGTGAAGGCTGTGTTACGCGCTGCGGGAGAGAATCCGGAGCGAATGTCTAAAGATGATTTGGAATTTTCGAAAAAATTCATTACCGGCTATCAAGAGGTACCTCAAATACAGCAACCGCCAACCCCATTGCATCACATCTATCCGAGGTGATTCCGAGAGTTTTGTGTCGAATTTTTCCAAGATGTGAAACGCTTATAAGATGATTCTTGTTGCAAATGTAATGTATCTTTGTTAACGACATTCACTGCACTATTTTTCAGGCCTTCAGTGACAAATTCTGCCACATTGTCACTGATTCCGCCACCACCGCCTCCATCCGTGCGTCGTGAAGGGTTTCATGCCACTCCAATTTCAAGGCCTCCATTGAAGCCACCAGCTTCCAGTAAGCCTCCAGCAAGACCCTTGCCACAGGTTAAATGAATTTTCCTTCAAGTTTTGAGAAATGTTCTGAAATTTCGAATTTTTGAACAAAAAATTGCACAGTATAGCCATTTATACTTTCTTGTCAGTGTATTTTAGAAAAGCATATAATCTCAGTTTGTTTTAGCCACCTGGTGCAATTAATGGGACATCAGCTACCTATCGACCAAATGATGTACCCCCACCGCCCCCGCCACCACCTCCTCCATCAAGTTCTTCCTGCTCGGTATCTGTAGCACCTCCTCCATCATTGCCGACAACTTGTTCGCCTGAACCACCTCCACCTCCTCCTCCACCGCCACCTCCTGTAACATACGTCAGTAATACAGCACCTCCGCCTCCACCACCACCTCCGCCATATCATAATCCTGCTTCCAACAATGGTGGTGGAGGAGGAAAAGCAAGCTTTCTTAGTGTAAGAGGTTTTTTCTTTTTTTGCATCTTTTTCATGTGTAATTGGATATATCTTAAATTTATCTATTTTTTGTTGACAAGATCTGGTCAGTATATTCGAATCTGAATGAGTTATCTCAGTGAGTTGGTATTTCTCTATTATTTTTACCGTTTCTTCAGGAAATACAAGCGGGAGTTACTTTGAAGCAAGTGGCAACAAATATCAGCCATGACAATGATATTACCGATGCACGCGATGAAATGATGGCACAGATACGGCAAGGGGCCAATCTAAAACCCGTTAGCTTTATCTTTCCTACACTGAAATTAGTCTTTTTTAATTGCAAAAAGACTACTTGTGCACAAAGATTGATGAAAAAAAAACTCATTTGTCCTTAGCATTATTATGTTTAAAATTACACTTCCGAATTATGTTTCTTGTTTCCTCGTTGCTGGAATAGAACTGAAAAAGAACCAAATTTAATTGAGGCAGATATGTGAATAATAAGATTATTCCAGATAGATAAAGAAGAGATTGAAAGTCGGAAATCGATATCAAATGCTGCGGATGTAGTCGGAATTGCTGGTGCATTAGCTCGAGCTTTAGAAGAAAGGCGGAGAAATATGCGCAATTCAGACGGTCTCTCATTTTCTTGTTTTCTAACTTTTAGAGCCAGTTTGCCCGAAACATTTAAAATATAAAAAAAGTGGAAAATTCATTCCGTAGAACAAAAATTTCTGCATTTTTGACTAACTCGGAATGTCTTATACCAATTGAAGAAACTTCGGTTTTGCAGAATCAGAAACAGAAGAAGAAGCAAATAACAACGACAGTGAGTGGGAATCAAATTGAAGTCTTATGCTTATGCTGTAATAAGTTTGACAGGTATAAGAGAGGGCCATACTATTGGATTCTTTTTGCGTTAATTTTCTTAATGTACTAAGTAGTGAATATAACGGATTTTAATGTTTGTAAAAATTATATTTTATGTTTTACCAATTCAAATTTTTTTCAGGAAGCCAATTTTATGTTTACTGATTAATAAATATAACTACGCTACGACTTACGAACGAAAGATATGGTGCAGCTGAATCACTGAATACCTGTTTTGTTGGTTTTCGATTTTCACAGTATACCTTGTTTCCTATCTACTTTTCTTACTGAGCTTTCTAATCTGAAAATTTTTGCCATTTTGAATTATGAATTAATTAGTGATGATTAGTAAAATTCACAAGCGTTGCCTTCAGTTAAACGTTTCAAGAATAAAGCATGTCACAATTGGTTTGGAGAAAATGGCTTGTTGAATATCCGCTAGTGTTACATATAAATCGAATATTGAATGTACTCTAGCTTCTCGCAAATTCTCAATGCCTGTAAAAGCTTTTTTCATCATTTTCATGATAAATTTTCTATTTCCAGAAGAATCTGTTCATTATTTTATATGTGCCCTTGATTTATATCTTATTATATTATGTCTTTGCATGGGTGTGAACGTAAATATATATTTTTAATTAACAATTGAAAATTATGCTTATAAATGACAAGCATAATTTGGATTTTTCAATCTTCTATAATTTTTAACTTAAGAATCTCTTAAATCAATTTATTGTTTTCCTTATATATGTCATGTGTATAATGCCGCTCCTGCTCTATGCACTATTAATTTATTGTATATCTCATGAACAAGAAGATATTGTTATACTTTTTTATCTTTACACTTTCATTTCAGTTTTTTGTTTTTGTTTCTCTCCAGTGAAACTATCGAGAAATTTTGAACTTTATGAATTGTCTCTTGTCATTTATTAATGTTTTGTAGGTCCTTACGGTGGAATTTCTTATTTTGGAATTGTGTAAATGTGAATCTTAAGTGTGGGTTAAATCGCTATCAATTTGAAGTAAACCGGATGCTGGATCCGTATCGCAATGTGTGTATAATCTGAACTTTGTGAAAATCCTGAAGATTGTAGCTGAAGAGGTCCGAATTCAGGAATTACTAGGGTTTGGGATTTGTTACAAGGGGATTTTCTACTGGTGTTTGTGGATGAAGCTCATTTGATACGAAAAAATAAACATTGTTGTATTTAAACAGATGCAAAAAGTAGGTATGATAATTGATAATTGCATTTAATTTCCACTAATTAACAATTATTTCACGACCTTTTGTTTTTATAACAAACTATAATAAAAGAAGGAATCAACATGAAAAGAAATGAAGGATAAATTTATTTAATTATCCTTCTGAAATTAACGCAAGCCAATGCAACAAACTTTTTTCGGGAAAAAACGGGTTGGTTTTTACCATTATTTGATAATAAACATATTGCCAGTAGTCAGTGGTTTTAGAAATTTTTACTGTACATTTCTTATCATGTTGATGCTGACCAATGTCCATGCTTATGGAGATATTCAACAATTGCAAACAGTTGAAAGCAATTCCTTAGAATTCACACTATGTTTTCTGCGAAGGTTGCATTGCATTAATTTAGTTTCTGGTCATCTCATCTGTGTAAAGACGTATTACTCTTATATTATGAATTTTATTACCTTATTGTTTACTTCGTGATTTTAACAAATTTTACGGAACACTTGTTCGGATTACGTGTAACACGTAATTACCTCATCCAAGTAATTGACTTTACATTTTACGGCCCGGAGCAGAGTTGACCTGTATATTGTTCTGGGTGCAGAGATCAGTGTGCGGTCGTGTGACTTAGAGCTGATTGGTGGTTCTCGAGTGTTTCCTGTTGAGGTGGGAAGAAGGTTTGTTCTCATTGTTGTGGGTTAACTGGAGAATTCAGAAAGACCACCTTTATCGTTGCCAGGTAAATTTTAAATGTAGGTGCAAGAAGGGAATGAATCATTCGTCGTCATAATTATCATTACAAAGTATATAGAATTGTATTCTGCGGCTTATTCTGAAGCGTTGATCTAGAATTTCATCATTGTTGCAGTCCTGCGCATAGTATCGGTTCAGAGTTCAAGACTCAGGAATGCAGGAATGTCAAATTTATAGGTGTTAACCAAATGGGACAGCTATTAGGCCGATCAAGCGATGCAGGACTTAACGATGTGGAGATGATCGCTGATTCAACACGGGCTGTTTCTTCACGTAAACGTAAAAGCACCAATGATGATGAGATTGGAACGCGGAAAAAGAAAATCAGCAAAGTATGTATGGTAGATTTTTTAAAGAAATCCATAAGTGTGCGTGTGTGTGTGTGTGTCATACGTGTTAGCATTTCTTGAATTACTAGTTGACCTGATTGTTAAATGTGTTAAATGAAAGCATGGTTGATATACCTGTAGCTTGTGACTCGTTCCAAACACTCTAGCTTGCTGAAATCCGAACGAAGAGACTTTACATATCATTCACTATCTAATGTGGAAATCTACCCACATCTTACTATATTGATATGTGTTGTAGTGTCTCTTTCCTTACGTAGCAACGTAACATTTAATTTTCCAATACATTTATTAAAATTGTCACCAAGGATATTTGGCTTCTCATATAATAATATTTTCTATAATTATCATCAGTGCTTTAGCTGGATACTGCAAAATATATCCATAAAAGATTGTTCGTTGATGGTGCTAAATCGGATGTAACAATTCGTGCATTGGGGAGAACATGGAATCTTCATAGACTTTATTTGGAGCAATGTAAATTTTTCGATAGTTTGTTCAGGTATTTTTGGTTATATGATACTTGGTAGAAAATTTGACTTAAGTGTAATGCCTTTTGTTTACCACTAAAAATTCTGAAGATATTAATTATATGTATACTTTTGCTGTTAGCAATATCCAACATACACATGGTTGCTCATTGATCTTTCAAATTAACTGGCAGTTGAATTGAACGAAATAGTTTCAAATGTGACATGTTAACTTTCTTAGAAATTTGATGCTAATTCATGTTAACAGTAATAAATCTTCATCCCAGACAAAGCAAGGTACTTGTTGTGTTTTTTTTTTCTTTTTTTTTTTTTATTGGGTTTTTCCTGTTTATCTTTTCTTTTTTTTTGTTATGAAAATTTAGATTTTTTTTCCTTTTTTTTTTCTTTTCGCAGTTATAATTATATACATCTTTTCTTTCAGAGGTGACTGGAAAGATAGTAATAATGCAGTGATACAGATTGATATTGTTGATCCAAATGTCACAGTTGAAGGTTATCTTTTCATTTCTCTTTTCACTGATACATAAGTTCCGCAAAATTTTTTTTTTTAAATTATCCAACTAGTGAAGTTTAACCTTATTTCAATGAATTTACTGGAAATGTAAGATTTTTTGTTGCGAGAATAAAGCAATTAGAAAAATAAAGATGGACTTAGAAATTGTCAGACTCTATTAACTTATAAAACTTTTGTATTTTTTTAGGATTTAATATGGTTTTGGAGTCACTGTATCATAATGAAATTGAATTAGATTTAGAAAGTGTTCCAAGTCTTATCGCATCAGCTTCAATGCTTAGTCTGGTAATGTTGTATTTTCATTAGACGGACAGTAGTTGTGTTTTTTCTTTTCTTTATTCTATAAATGACTTTCATTCTTCTGTGTTTTGCTCATTTGACTTATTTTCATTCACTGAAAGATTTATTCAAAGTTCATGAAATTTTATTCTTATATTTTTAATTTTACTGTAAAAGTTTCTTACAAATCTTTTACACTGCATAATTTTAATTTCAGGACAGTGTTATGGAGCGTTGTGCGGATTTATGTGCTGAATCAATTACTGATGAACGAGTGCTTGAATTCCACACACTTGCCGAGCAGTACGGTCTTCCGGATTTGTCCGAAAAGTGTTTTAATTATTTAAAAAATAATTTCTGGCGATTATCTAATAAGCCAGCAATTCTTTATACAGTCAGGTTATTATTTTTTTGAATTTACTGCCAAACATTATTGGGAATTTTTCATCATATTAGAGCACAGTTGTTTTGTGATGAAGGACAATATATTCAAAAATCTTGCATAGATTCAACAAATAAATTGATGAATAAATTATTTTAAATTGAAATAAATTGGAAGTTCATGCAACACTTTGGTTTTTAATTTTAAAGCTAATCATTTTCCAGTCACGCAACAATGGCAAAACTGATGGCCGCATCAGATTTATTAGTCGTTGAAGGAGAGCTTGATCTGTATGAAACAATCAAAAAGGTGCGAACTTTTTGTAATCAGGACCATCACGATTTATCATGAATCTCTCTCATCAGTGTTTATGTATTTTGAATAATTTCAACAAATCCATTTGGTCATTAGTATCTTTACATGTTTGTGAACTTTTCTCATGATAAGAAAGATTAATCGCTTCAGTCACTTTCAGTGGATATACTTGCAAACAGTTCCTCATGTTATGGAAAGTAAGGACATGAATACTGAGATGGAGAAATATTATTCATCATTAACGGATGCTGACAAGAATTCGTTGTGTCGTACTTTTGCTGATATAACTTGTAATATCCGTATCGGGCATATTGTTTCATCTGTAAAAACGATCGGCGATTTACGAAAAGATCCATTAGTTCCAAATGAAATTATCGATCAGGTGCTTGCTGACAATTGGTTATTACTTTTGCGCAATGAAGAAACGAAAGAGTAAGTTTCTTTATGTCAATTTTATTAGTTGAATTTTACTTCTAACTTGTTGTATGATATAGAAGGCTTATGTATATGGTTCTATTCCAATCTTATATTTCAAGGCATTGTGGTATATGCTTCTTCTTTTTTCCTCCTTTTGAGTAAAACGCTGAGATTCTTTGTTTTGCTGTCGGTGGCATGCAATATATTTAATGTAATACTTCTTATTCGTGGATTGCAGGAATTTGATAACTCAAGTAGTTTCATCAAATCAATGTTTCTAATAAGAAAAAAAAAGGGTGTTGTCAAAGATTTGTTACACTTTTTTTGCGAAATAAAAAAATCCACATCGTATATCTTCTAGGCAAATCGAAATTAATGATGAAGATTTCCATCTTAATGCTCATCGATTAGGTCGAATACTTGGCTCAACTCCAGTATGGCTTTTTGTCGTTTTTTTTCTTATAATAAAATAAATTGGCGACATACATTATTACTTTACACTTATTTCAAAAACATATTGCACTTGAATGACTAATGAGTTTCTTAGTAACTCATTAATGATTAATTCATTGGAGAGTTTGCATGACACATTAAAAATACCATCAAATGTAAAATTTAAGAAATGTTGGCGATGGTCTGGTTTCAATTTTGGTGTAGACTTGCTACTGAATTATAATGATGGGTAAGCTTTCTTCATCATCAAAATTAATGAAATGTTTTGCTATAACTGTAAAACTAGTCATTCTATGTTAAATTAATGATAGAGACCGTTAAGCCGCTAATTTGAGAAATTTTTTGCAGTTCAAGTTTAGGATATTGTTCGTCATGATCGGTCAACAGTTTTTTTTCTAGAGAAAGAGGTTTGGGAAAGGATATAGAGGATTTTTCAGTGGTAGCCAGATTTTAATTTGAACGACAGCTAGAGTACTTATTTGAATAATTATTGCGATAGTTATAGATTAGAGTTTTTAGTGGTCATCTTGTTTGGTTCAGTAAGTGATTATTGCTGCAGTTTTGGAGCTAGCCAACTTTTAAACGATGTAGTTCAAATACCATTGACGAAAACGCTTCCTTATATTTCGATGTGATTTGAATTAGTATTGTTTACAGGGTGATCACTTTGAAAAGAAACTGTTTGTCGCAATGGACACCTTATTCGACCAATTTGAAATTTGATGTATTGCTGCATTATCGGTATTTTTGTCGAAGTTTTAATTATATTTCTGGCATATGTAATTTGTTGTTTTAACAATAGTTTACAACGTTTGGAATTGTCATAGTCGTATGAAATTTAAAGCAAATTTTATTATCGTTAATCTTTCGTTACAGAATGATTGTTGGAAACAAGCATGGCAAATTTCTGTACGACTCGAGCATACGTAGTCGTTCTCTGCGGATCGATCAGGTTGTTTAAGAGAATTTTTTAAATTTGACTTATACATTCATTAAATTTGACTTACTCCGATTATTCATCCGGCATCTTTGATCAGAAATTAATTGTGGCAATTAACAGAGTTATTTACCGAGAATCTATTAATTAACCTGTTAGTCAAAGCTTAATATCCGCATAGTAAATGGATTTTAAATGTTAGGTCTTCTACATTTTGTAAAATGGTGAATTTTTAGAATTGGAAGGTATTTCTAATAAAATTGTAGTATCTGTACCGCAGTATGCAGAGAGGTGTTCCATAAGACAGAAGCTAATCTTTATGGCATTGTCTGTTTTCTTTCTAAAAATTAAATATTTATATGTCTCTATAAAATGTTTCAGACCGTTATTATTGCACGCTTTTCACCAGCTGCAGAAGAATTTCCAGTTACATTGCATTTTTTTTATTTGGCAACATTACCTTCAATGCCTATTTTGAACTATTGGGAGCCATATCTAAAGAAATCTGGTAATTTTTCAAATATGAACAAATATTTGGTTTTGCTATGGAAAACATTGAGTCTTTACTCAGTTTTTAGGTTAGTCACATGGTATAAATATTACGGATGTGTTAATTTCCAGGATCTCAGTATAATAAAGGCATTGATGCAGAAGGATGATGCAAGGTTAACTCACTTCTTTCATCTCAGGTTCTTTTGGAACATATTGCTTCATTTGAAGTGTCATTTATTTTTGTTCCATAAAAGATAGCATATGTTGTTGAAAGCATTGATGATAGTTTCACAGTTGGATCTAGACATGGACGGAGATGAATTAAATGATTCCTGCTAGAAACGGTAACTTGATTTGTGGGACACTCATTTGTGGGAAAGATGGTGTGCATTTCTGAGTTACTCATAGCTTAGTTATTTTCATTAGAAATTTCATTGCTAAAAGATTGATTAATCAGTGAAGCAATTTCCTGGAATTAATCTATCATCTAATGTGGTCTTTGTCTGATCGAGCGCTGCTGAGTTATAACAATGAAAGATTGTATATGATTAGGCTATAATTTTCAATCATTGATTGTAACATTAGTTTTAGAATATATTTAATATTATGAAGAGACCTTTTACACAATTCTTCGGAATGGAACTCATAGTAATGAAAGATAATGAAACCATTTGGTCCATAATCCTACTTATTAATTCGCCTATTGATGGTTTCAGTTGTAAATGATGAAGGATTGCAACATATGGTTATGTAATAACTTCTAGTCATTGGTTGTATCGTTAGTTTTGTGTCCGGAATGTGGGGCTCATGAAAATTTTAGCTTTTAACATCCTACCAGTTAATTTGATGGTTTTAATTGAATTATGATGGATTGATAGATTGTATATGTTTGCATCTTAAATTTCATATCATTGACTGCATCATCAGTTTTATGAATATATTCAGGTAAGATAGCATACCTTACATTGCTGCTACGCTTTGGTTTTCGCCAAATAATAAAATGTACAGTTTTTTTAGCTCTTTCTCTGAAACTTATATTCATGAGTCATGATCCATTTTCGCAAGAATCACATTATTTTAATTGTAGATATTTCGGATTATTGCATTCAGAAGTTTCAATAGTTCCTTACGATTTGATTTTTCATTGTATTTTTCATTCGGTTCATTAGGAAGGAAATTTGATTTCCTATGTAAAATAGAAGGATTCGTGGAGTTTTTGATTCTTTGTGTATTTTCTATTGCTGTAAATTTATCATCCTTCTCAGATGATATTTTTGGTGATAAGCTGCTTGTGTTTCAAGAATATTAATTTGTATCTTGATATTTGAAGTGAAATGATTGATTCGATTTTATCATAAATTTAAACTAACAAACGAAAAATGACCTTGTTTCAATTATGCGTTAAATTTTATTTCCATATGCTATCATGAATGATCTTCCTTTGGTCCAAATCCTCCTTAGAAGTCTATGACCTCAGTCGTTTAGTGTACAAAGCATTTTAATACCTCACATTTCTATTTTGTCATTTTTTGTCATATAATGAATATTAATCCTATTATTAGTTCCACAATTACATTATTTGCTAATAATAAATGTTAAAAATTAAAACTGGCTTTTTATGGATCAGATCATGAAAAGGATACAGTATGCTATTTCACGCTTTTCATTCTAGGCATGACCATTTATAATCATTACAGAGGTATTATTCCTCTCCGATGTTAGCGACAATAATTAAAACCAAGCCCTATGATTAGATGGCTATGATTAGATGCTATTCAGAAGAGGTGAATTAAGAAATAGTAATAGGTTAAAGTAAATCCTTCAAATTAAATCAGTATTTGGTCGCTTGCTTACCTGACATTTAGTAGTCTGATTTCATTCATGGATCATCCTATCCGATTTTTCCATTGAATTTCTTCACCTTCACTTCTTATTATTCAAATTCCTTATACAAAGGGGAATTTGTTTATGACATTTACATGGTGATTCATATTCATTAGAAGTTCTTTGGAATATGCCGATATCATTTATAATGTGGCGATGAACTCATATATAATTAGATTACACCAAAGATTGCTTGTTAACAATTACATTGTATAATTTGTACCAGAGATTATTCACAATGTACTATATCATTCATTGGAATATACCCAAGATCTTTTACATTCCACCGATGACGACCTCTTGTAATTATTATTACAGAATGAAAGTTGAATAAATGATTGTTCACCTCAGAGATCATAAGTCATAAGCAACTATTTAAACAAAACTAATCTTCATATTGTCACTTTTTCATTTCTATGAATTGACTTTAATCGGATGTATCTTTTGTGGTATACTTTGATTATCTTGGCATAATTCTATACTATAAAATTTCTTAGGTTTTGCGATAATTTCAACAACATTACCATTTTGCAATGTAATATAGATTTTGCTGCCAAACAAGTCAATTGTGTATGTTTTGACACAGCATTTGAGACTGTTTCAAATTTTAATGGTATTTGAGATATATTGTTGTCATATCATAACAGAAGTCTCATATTGCAACTCAGAAACTTCACTGTTGGTGTCCTAAACTACGAGCAGATAAGGAGGAATAGAAAAAGGTAAGAGTAACAAATCCTTTTAAAA
Source organism: Mansonella ozzardi (assembly GCA_029876185.1). Taxonomy (NCBI): domain Eukaryota; kingdom Metazoa; phylum Nematoda; class Chromadorea; order Rhabditida; family Onchocercidae; genus Mansonella; species Mansonella ozzardi. The sequence continues at coordinate 10,004 of JARVGP010000248.1, read as the reverse complement.
CAAAAATCAAATAGAAACTTCCAAGAAATATTTCATCTTATCAGCTCATTTAATTGTCACACTGCTAGCTGACTTAATTATACAATTTTATTATCAACAGAATTCTAAACATTTTCAACATGGATTCAGGTAATTAATTGTTATTCTAATTTAATATTTTTTCTGCTTTATTCTCAATTCTAATTTAATAAATTATCCTTGTCAGTATTAATTCATTATCTGAAAAAGTATTTTTGTTGGATGAAAAGGAGAGAAAAAGAGAGAGAAATGTATATACATAAATGGAACAAACAAAGGAAAGCTAACAATGGATAATATCCAAACATTTCTTACGTTAATATAATGCATATATTCTGTTACTGTTTGGTAACGTAACGTTCGTTTTAGTAGAAATTAGCGGATACAGGAAGAATAGGACTGTGTGATTAATTTCAAATTTTTTATTTTGGATTTTCTTAACATTTTAATTGAAGTGTTATTAATTAATGTTTAATTTTCCGATAATTTCATCAATTAAAACTAATAATACTCATGATTGTAATTAATTATCCAAAATTGAGGCAAAAGTTAATTCAAAATTATGTTAACAACAGCGAGATTTCACAAAACTGTGTTGTGTCGCTAATTAATCCTTAACATCTGTGGCAAAGTGTCACGGAACTTTGAAGTTTGTTCTTACATGTGAAATTTAATTTCAACTGTTGTACATGCGATTCTAGGTATGAGGTTAATTATTTAGCATTTCAAGCTTATTATTTATTGAATAATAGATGAGTAAAAATTGTTCTTAGCTGTTTTCCCGCTTTCTCTGCCTTTTACTCAATATCTCTCTTTACTGTACATCTTCATTCATCAATGATTCTATGCTTTCATAGATTCGTAGATTCTATTTTATTTTATGCTTGAAAATTTCAACTATTTTAATAAATGAAATGTCTTTGAAATTGTTTCCGAGTTTATTTTTAACTGTAAAATCATTATGAAATTATTGAATCTATTCATTGTATATTTGTATTATATCCCAAATTTTAATTAAATTTTTTGGTAAAATTAATTTTTTTAAGCTGTAACTGAAAAGTGGACAGAAGTAAAGAAAGAAAGGAAAATTGAGTGGAAATAACCACTGACAAGAAGCCAAACACTCGGTTATGGCAAATCAAGTACAAAATGCTGGTAATTTAGGAAAAGATAAAAAGCAAATAGCTGAGGTAACATAAGATTGATTTTCTGTATTTCTTATGCATATCATAAACATAATAATGCATATATAATCGTAATTATTTACCTAAACAAAACTGACTATATTGAATTTTTTAATTCACATTGCATTTTATAATGTGGCAGGATGGAATCATATATGGATTGTAATTAATGTAGTAAATATAGGTGTTAGCGGACATTTTGCAGTATTGGCATTGTAAATATCGGATGGTTGTTCTAGCCAGCATTAAACTATGATGCACCGTTCAAAGTGTCAATGCAAAGTTCCCAATTGCGTGATTTGGATTTGGTGAAATGGTTGGACAATAAGCTTGGTGATAATAGCGAATTGTGGTGTGGTCGACAAGCCGCATCGCTACTTTCACGTGAAATGTTGGTAGAATTGGAAACATGCTTTCAAGCACTGGAACCTCATGTTAAACTGAAAATTATATTATCTGTCCCGCATTTGTCATATCGACTTACTACAATGGTATTTTTTTGACTTTTAAACTTCATACATCATTAATGTAATTAATAACTGATTTTTAAAGTTAATTAATTGATTATCCTATTGCACAAACAAGTGTTGTGTTGTTTCATCTTTTTTTTTCTTTTTTTTTTTGTTTATCAACGTTATCATTTTATTCATTACTTCTGATAGTTTCCTGTTTTGGTTTCAGTGGAAAGAACCATTAGTAAATTTGCTGGATCTAGCTCGAAGAGATGCTGATGATTGGATTGAAACTATTGCTGATATGTATAGAGAATATCCTACTCTACATTGCGTAACACCGATACCTACCAGTCCGGATTCATTTTTTTGCAAATCCCTTGATGAATTAAGGAAAATGGGTTAGCATTTGGCTTTCATTCACCGTCGATTTGATATCATACTTCCTTACTGCAAGTTTATAATCAAAAATTGCTTTTCATGTATACGAATATTATAAAAGAGAGGTATTTCTTTCAAATATATCCATTTGAATTTTTTTAGACTGCTATAGGATGAGAATCATTTTGGATTCCTTGAATACATAAATTTCTTTCGATTCTTCAGTAAACATAACTACGCGTAGAATTAAAGATGAAGCAGTTATATCGACGGAAGAATTTTTTAATTATTGTAATCACAAATCCATAAATTTATTTTCAGTCAGGAAGCACGCTGCGAATAACCATTTGCGATTGTTACCGCCCGATTTAGGTTCCGTATCACAAAGTGCAATGAAGGTAAATTATTTTGATTTCCTTAGATAATTACTTAGGGTGACGAATATTTCATTTGACACTGATTTTTTTTTTCTTTTTTTTACTCGTTATTGTTTCCTTTCTTTAGGTGATCCTTCTTATTTTGCTAACAGATTCAGATTTTCAGACTCTTTTTGGTTTAACTGAAATTGAAAATCGAAAACATTTCAATTTGAAGCGACGTGCTAAATCATATACACTAAAAGCTGAATTGTTAAAATGTTAGTGATCTGTTCTCCCGAATTGAATTTAAATTTTCGAGATTTGTAATTCTGTGGCTGTTGGGAAGCGGATTATTGTTCTGTTATCAGATCGAGAAAAAATCATCTGACATTTGGATCATGTTTACAGCAATAGAACTTGGTTGCAATCGAAGTAAAACTCAGAAACTTGACGTGATATCACCAAGTTTTCCGATTCGCATGCGAAGTACTGCCAGGAAACCGAATAATGATTGTTAGTTCTTTGTTTGTTAAGGAAAATAGTAGAAAAAGTGTTCAGGAAATCCATTTGGAAATTTTTTAGTCATATATTATGATAGTTTCTGTAAAGGTAATTTTCAAGGTGAGATATATATCAACGGTGAGATCCCTTTTATTGTCGTTTGTAGTTGCATTTAAGCCGGAAAAATCATATTTGTTTATTTTTAAAGGAGATAAATTTACGTGGTTTCCAGATATCTAATTAAGCTTTCTCAGCCAACAGATCTGATTCATCCTTATGCACTTAAACATGATTGAGAGTAGTATCTAGTTTTTTGGACATTAGTGGTCCTCTACACGTCGAAAGTGATATTGACAGTATCACCAGCATCTTAGGTTGGTTTTTTAGTAACTGTTACTTGTCTTGGTAGTTTTTGGAATTTTGAATGATTTGTTTGGAATACATGATGGTTTCCATAAATTCTAGTGCCGATGCGTGGGATTCCAACTGTAAATACTTGTAAATTATCCGCCGGTTTTACGAACGAACCACGCAAATTTCAAAGACAATTAATAAGACGCGAAGGTGGTGCTAAGTTTATTGATATTGGTGATCTACCACAAGCATTGAGTGTTCGTCGAAAAGAGCAAGAAGCAGAAGAACGTGCAAGAAGAAATCAAGAAAGGGAAGAGCAAAGAAAGCGTGCACAGATTGAAAAGATTGCAAAGGTAAGTAAGTTCACTTTTTTTTGAGTAACTTGAAATCAAAATGCATGATTTACTACTTTGAGTTTTCGTAGTAGATATTAGTTGCTACAGGCTTTGTAAAAAATTAGATGAATTATTCTTAAGTTTTGAATTTTTAGGAAGCGAAACGAGCTGCAATAGCCGTAGAAAAGGCTAAGGAAGCTGCTGCTGCTGCTGCGTCTGCAGCAGTGGATGAAGTTACAGCTGCGGTGAGTGAATCAATTTCTTCTGCTGTTCAAAATAACCGAGAATTGAATTTTCAAGACCATACTGTTTCTGTGAATGACGAAAGTAGTAACTCAAGACGAGACAGCAACCATGACATTAGCCAACTTCCATCCTCCTACGGCGATGTTCGCGATTTACCAACAGTACAGTCGGAACAAAATCAAGATTCGCAGCCGACTCCAGCTACATCTCATCTGTCTCGGGTATTTCACTTTGGGATTGTACCAAATTCTGAAACAAGTATTGTATACTTAATTTTTCTAAAAGAAAATGTGTTCTTCAGATCCTATATCTAACATAACCGTTTAAGTTCATTTTTGGAATCCCATCAATTTCTTTCTGGGATTTTAATTTTGTTTTTGACAATTGACAATTCTACTTTGTGACAGGAAGTTCATATGATATATTTTGGAGAAATTGCTGATAACTGCATTAGAACATCACATATAAATTTGACTTTGTGAAATGTGAACATCGTTTTTGGCGGATATGAAATAGTCTGTTTTTTTTTTTGAGTTTTCGCATAAGTAATTCATTTAGCGTGAATCAATAGTAATCCTTAAATTATCTGTTTAGCGTGAATCATTCGCACGTCGGCAGTGTGAAGAAATGTTAGCTTGTGCCAATGTATTGAATGAAGAAGGTCGTCGTATGGTCATTGCTTTCATGTCGGGTAACAAAGGTACCGGTGAATTGTTAATAAAAAAAAACATAATTCATCGATTTGCCGTCCAGACGCTTTTCATCTTATGTTTTTTTCCAATTCTATAAAGGGATTTTTTGATTCCGAAAGCATTGTTAATATGCTTATAATGAAAGAAAAAGGATGAGTATGTTTGAGTGGCGAATATTAGAATTATTTTTGGGATTGTAATTTTTTTGGAAATAAACTAAGAAATCAAGTAGACGGAGAGACTTAATAATTAATAGCAACTTTTACGTCCAGAAATTGTGGTCATTTGAGGCAAACACGAAGCCTATAAACGCTTTTTTGTTTGTAATGAAACCGGTCCAGAAAATGAAAATGTTTCAGTTCATCCGTATCCTCATTTGGGTGATCTTTTGACCTTGAAGCTGTCAGAAACTTACGAAGATGAACTTCGATCAGATGGGACTGCCCAGAAAATGCGTGTGGAAACTTTCTTCCAGGTACTTTAGCGTTAGCATTAACTAATTTTAACTTTATTGCTAAGACATTGTAAGCCTTCTTCGGAAGGTTATCTTTGGTGTTTATTTGCTGTGTCATCGATGAGCATGCTCCTGCAAAATTATTATTATGACCGATACTTGTATGCCTTGTTCATGCATGAATAATATTTTGAAAAAACTCAGATTTTTATAGACATATAAACAAGCCATGCCTACTGCTACATAATGAAATGGATTAATGCTGGTTTTGGCAGTGGCTTGAAATTATTTCTTTGTTTGGGATATCTTCTTGATTCTTCTTTTAGATGGATTATCGGACAGGAGAGTGGAGGCGCCTACGCAAAACACGTGCTTTACGCCCTGAAGAAATGACGCCTTCATTGCACTTCATAGAGTCAACAGACACTCCACCAGAGAGCTGAGTTGGAAAAGATATTTAGTTCATTCTTTTGTATAGTGCTGCCAATTTAGTTCATTCTTCTGTACAGTACTGCCAGTCTCATCATTATAGACTAGTGTTTCCTAACGATTACTTGACCACTTTGGCTTTTTCTATATCAGAGACTCGGAGTTTAAAAATAATGAATTCTGTTTAAAAATAATGAACGAGTTATTTGAAAACAAACGTTGATCGAAGCTTAGGAGGACGGAATATTTTTAATAGAAAATTCATTTTGGTTTATATCATACTGATATATAAATTTGCATTTTCTTTACAAGCTAACCAGAATATAGCCTAAAAAAGACGAAAGAAGCAACCGCGGCCTGTTTTTTGTTCATCATCCCTCCCTCACGGATACCAGTTGGAAACCATTATTATAGATCTTATCATAATGAATGTTTTCCTAAAAATGTAACTATAACCTTTATTAGTTTCAGTTAGAATTTTTTTTTTTTTTGTTGGGAATTTCAGTTTAAACGGTGGAATTTATACGATTCATTCTATCACATTTTACGTGTTTATTGCATTGAAATATGCATTTTTTTCATTTTCTTTGTGATACCTCCTTCTATATTTATTTATCCATTTTTGTTGTAAATAATAAAATACAGAAAATATCAATTCCATCGATTAATAGTTTTCTTTTTTTCTGAAGGAGAAAAAAGAATAGATTTTTTTTTGGCAACAAAATAAAGTAAGTGTGTTTTTCTAACATAGTGGAAGGACTTCATTTGAATGTCTAAACGGCTTTCAGTCGTCGTTATCTCAATTTAGGACTTTTTCTCATGCTTTTTTTTGTGTTTTTGCTTTTGCGGATTCATTTACTGCCGTTAGGCAGTTATGATTATGTATTTCCGCTTTTTCTGTATTTATGTTTCATATACTTATACGGTTTTCTCTTTTTACTTGTCACTATTTTGGCGTTAATTGCAATATATACATTTCATATTGCTTTATCAGAATGATAAAACTACTGTACAACACTCTTTTGTATTGCTAATTTTTTGTTCTGTGTTTTCATTAATCGTGTTTTTCATACTTATGATTCTTTTCAAAGTTATGGTGTCGATTATGATTCTGCACATAAACATTTTTCTCTGTCATTTATTGTTGTATTGCATTGTTTTGCTATAGCTGTATGGATAGAAAATTTAATTTTGGTGTTGATCCTAATTAACTTTTACTTTCATTTAAGGAAATTTTATAACTAAATTTTTTCTTGAAGATACTTCAGAAGATCTTGCTCATGTTTGGGGCTAAGACAGTCTATAGTTCTGCGTTTGAGTCTTTTTTCCTGTTATCTGTGCATATTTTAAGTAAAATTTCAATTTTTTTGTGCAACAAAGTTAGGGTGGTGAATAAACATTGGTGTTCAGGGTTTAAAATTTACTTGAGGATTTGATGATGACAGTTTCACTGTCAACCGCAAAAGCTTATGTGATTGAGCAAAGTTCGTAAATTTTTGTCAAATAATTTGAATATTTCCCTTTTGAATATAATATTTTGAATATATTGTTCAAAATATTATTTAATTAGCGGGATTGGCTAATGAACCATATGTGCGGAAAGTTACGCCTAGATTTGAACTATTCTTGATGAATCTATTAGTTATTCTTTTTTAGGATTTGTTTTCACGTTTCTGGACCACTGTCCTGGTAGTATTTAGAAATAGCAAAATGAAAATGATAAAGAGACAGTAAGATGGAAAATGATTTCTATTAGCAAAATTTCCATATTTTATGAAAGAGTCAAATGAATGTTTGGAAGTTCTTTGAAATTTGTTGCTTTTTATAAAAAATTTAAAATCTTTAAAATTTATAATCTATGCTTAGATACATGAGAATTCTTTTCCTTCGATGTTTCGATTTTTTAAATAGACTAATTATATGCTGTAAAATTTCGACAACATATAATATAGGTTTGTTTTAACCCTAGTTTAATCCAAGCTGGAATTTCAGACAGAAACGATTTTCATTTTTTCATGAATTTCTCAAATCTTTTAATGTTGGAGAGATCACTAATCTTTTATCAGTTATAAACAAGATTGAGTGATGATTATGTTGAAATGGTTTTGCAAAAAAAAGATTAGTCACAATTTAATACTTGAATTATCACTTACTGATACTGCCGCAACATGCAGTACAACAACTTTTCGACAAAAATTTCTACTGCATCACTCTAATTATATTACATTTGATTTTTCGTGCTTGCTATAGTAATAGAGAAAAGAATTCCATTTTAATAAAATATAAAAAGAAGAAAAAAAGTTTTAGTTTTTAAATGAAAGAGCAACGATATATTTCAAAATGAAATTTGCTGGGAACATGTAAATTATTGGAAAGTAAATGTGAATCTCTTTGATACGTGAAATATAATCACAGTTATTTCAATATTTTATTACCAAGTAAATTTATGTATGTAACTTTTTCGTATGTGGATTATTAATTAATAAATGTTAATTCTAATTATTTGAAAAATTTAATGGAATTTACTGACTTAAAGATTTGATAAGATTTTCCCTAGTATCCTACAATGTATATTACTTTTCGAAGGAAGTAGCAAGTAGAGAAGAAATTACAGGCAAATATTTCGAACAATAAAAAAAAAATTTGACAAGAGGAGTGGAAACCTGATGAAAGTACTGATGATAAATGGTAATCATGAGATAATGATGATGATCATTACGATGATGACGATGATTATTATGATGATTACGATGACAATGCTAGTTGTTGGTGGTTATGGGAGTGATGTTAGAAGGAAACATCATATAAGTGGTGATTGTGCGTGGAGTACGTTAGTAGTGGTGATAGAACGGAACGACAGGCCTTTTCCAGCAATGGATTGCAGTTCAATTTGTCTCTTGGCTCTTTCTGTTGCACTTCCACAACCTCGTAATATTCAGGTTTCTTTTTTTTTTTCATTTTTCATCTAACACAAATCGTTTTTTTTTGAATTTTCAAATTTCGAAATTTATTAAATTTTAAGTCAGTTTACCCATTGATCTTTCTTTTTTTCAAGCCTGATACACTATTATTTAATTGATAATACTTTAAAATCTTCATTTCCTTATCACTCCTTTCTCCATTTTTCTCTCATTATTCTGTTCTATGTAATTATGTCTTTCTTTTTTTCTAGAAAATAATTAAACTTTATGATTTAAATCTTTTAAAAATTTCACAATATCACAGGAAGAGGAAGATAATACAAAATCAGGGATGTGGTTGGTTGTATGTATTGTTTTCTTTTTTTTTGTATTAGTAAGCAGTTTTTTGCAATTATTCACAATGTTATTGGCTAATATGAAATAAAAATTCGAAAAAAAAAGCAATAAAGAGCGAGAAAATTTATAATTCTGGAAATGTTAATTAAATTTTTTCGCACGCAAACGTTTTTCAATTAGAATGAGTGCTTTTATTTTTTTCTCTTTTATGCATCTAACGTTAACTATTGCATAGTAAATTTAATTTTAATTCTTTTATTTTATTGACAATTAATTTTAATTTCCAAAATTAGTTTTTATTTAAAACAAATGGCTATTGTTTAATTTAATTCTTTTTTATTTTTTATTGCTTAAATAGTTATGGCTATTTTTTGTTAGTTCATTACGATAAAAAGTGAAATGCTTGTTTTGCAAAAGAACTAAAATTTAATATAAAATCAATTTAAATTTATGCTTAAAAATGTTCATTATTGAAATCGATCAAATTTCAATAAAATTGAATTATTATTTGACACACAATTACCAATGAATTTTAATTTTTACATGAATGAATTTTTTGAAGTTATCTTCTTTTGCAATTCTTTTTGTAATTTGACAGTTATTTTCATTTGTAATATTTCCTATACGTATTATACTATATTACTCTTACTATTATAGAAGATTTGGAGAAAATTGATCTTGAAGACAAAAGTTTGACATTTTAATTAAAACTTCGAAGTTTTACATAAATTAAAATAATCCGAAAATTTAAAAAGTATGAAAAAATAATCATCCAACATTTTAATGCATAAGTGAATCAAAAAAATTTTACATCATTGTGATCAGTTTATGATTTCATCTACTTTTTTTAATCTTCTGCATACAACTTACCTGTTCATGTTTCTTCCTCTTCTTCTTCTTCTTCTATCTCTCTTTCCCTCTCTCTCTTTCTTATGTTTCTCTTGCAGTTCGTTTTATAAATTCATTGAGTACTTGATGGAAATGATGAAAATGGGGAAGGAGGTTTGTTTAAAAAGAATCTCCTCAAATAATTAAAAATTTTTCTGTTGTCAATCGTCATTTCATTCTTTTTTTTCGATTCAAAAACTTATTTCATGTCTTTGGCACATTCTTTTTATTAGCTTACCTTGTTTTTCTTCTATTTTCAAAATAAGTGTTGAAAAAGAATAAGAAAAAAATAAAATGTTCATATAAATTTTGACAAATTATCAAATGAATATTTTTTTCATCCAACTTTAAAATGTTTGCATGTGCCTGTGTATTTGTATGTATATGTGTGAGTCTGTCTGTGTGTGTGTGTGTGTGTGTGTGTGTGTGTGTGTGTGTGTGTGTGTGTTTGTGT